>PVKS010024843.1:0-30588 GCA_004027875.1 Aplodontia rufa | reverse complement strand
GAGGGAGGGAGGGAGGGAGGGAGGAAGGAAAGGTCAGCTGCTGCACTTGTCACACACACAGCGTTCACAACGTCCCAAGATCACCAAGTGCCCAGTTCCAGAGCTGGGCCTGTGTGTTGCAGCCATCGCGTCTTCACCTGCTTCCTTCACTCAGGTGTGTTTTTCCCCAACTGTTTTTCGGTAGAGTTGATCTTCCTGGCCAGCCACACTGGCTGGCTGAGGACAGCTGCCAATGACTACATAATACACTCCTTCTAAGCTCCTGGTGTGCCAGACACCCAGGCCGCTCTGCAGATTCAGTCCCCTTCCCAACCAACTGAGCTTCTGGGTATCAGTTCAGACTTTCTTGTGGGTCTTTGTTTACAGAGCAAATGTGTACACAGCAGGGATGGTGTCCCAGGCATGCTGTTCTTGGGAGCTGCGGGGAAGCACAGACTCTACCCTGAGCATCTATTTTCTTTTGGGGGAACAGATAAGAATCCAGCAGTAACATGAATGATATCATTTCAGAGAGCAATTGAAGCTATGGAAAAGATCAAATGGGCTGGAAGAGATTCTTTAGCAGTAGCCAGGGTGGTCAGGGGTGGGCTCTTAGGAGATGGTGAGAGGGCTGGGGTGTGTGTTCAGGGAGGGACCAGGAAAGATGGTAGCAGGGCAGACATGGGATACCTCCTGCAGGGAGGAGCTGGGGTTAGCCAGGCCTGAGGGGTGGCCACAGCAGAGTTTGACAGGTGAGCATGGGTGTTCTGCAAGATCCAAGCCCTGACTTCAGAAGCCACACGTCTGACCCGTGCAACTCCTAGTTCCTAAGTAAGCACATTGTTAGCAGGGTGTTAGGGAAGGACACTGTGGTGTGGACCTCCACTATGAGTTTTCAGAAGCATAGAGTTTTCCTTTATTGCCCTATTTGTCCTGAGCAGGTGAGACTGAGCCCAAACCCAGGACAGCTGCCCTGGCGTGATCCTGCTTTCAGCTTTATTTCACTGTGCACTTCATTCATTTGTAAAACTGGAATGAAACCCAGTTTGACTGACAGTGATCAAGCCCTTGAAACTTCTCGGTAGTTTCTTCTCCTTTAGGGTCATTCCCTGGAGTATTCTGGTTTAGACAAAGCCAACCGTCCGTCCAGAGAAAATGCCATTCTTCCTAGTTTGACCGAAGTTTGAATAAAGTAATACATTCTACCCTGATACAAAATTGTAATGAAATATGGATTTTGGTAAAGTGTTCTTTTTGCTGATGTGCTAACGAGATACAGCACACGATTCTATCAACAGGCTCAGGAGCAGGTCCAACGCCTTCCCTTTCTCTCCCAATCTCGATCTTTTATTATAGCTTCTTTGAAGCCAGTGCAATAATTAATGGGAAAAGTACTCAATGCCACATGAACTTCACCCAATCATTTCTACAGTGGATCAAAATTCTATAAATGACAGTTTGTGCGTCTATAAGATGCATCTGGGAAAGGTGTCTCTTCCTTTCATAAGGTGTTTCTATTATGGTTAGTCTGAACATCATGTGATATTACAGTTGCTAGGGTAACTCCATTTTTTTTAAAGGAGAACAACAGAGTAAATAAGCATGTAAATCGACTTTGGTGCTATGTAAATTCTAGTGAATCTGTTATCGTTACCTTGACGATAAAAAAAAAATAGCTGGTATTTATCTTCTCTGGCCCCTAGTATGCTTTGGTTTGAACTTAAAATTTGTAAGTTATGTGTGTATGTGCTGGAGGTGCTGCAGAGAGACATGCAGCACTACTGTTAAGATGATGCTTTCTACGGGAAAGAAGGCCTGGATGATGACAGAGGGAAGGAGTGCATGAGGACAGGGTGTGCATGGGCAGGGGCTGGCCAGGGCGTCTGCTCTGAGCCATCACAGAGAAAGCCCAATCCGCCAGCACCTGAGCGTCGGGGTGGCCGGAAGCCTTGCCCACATCGGGCTGCTTCTTCCCCTGATGTCTCATCTGTGACTTGCCTGGGCCCTTGGCACCCTAGCTCTTTGGCCAAATTCGCAAAGCGTATTTGGTGAGGAGAGCGTAGTGATTGCCGCACGTGGGACAGAGTAGTGAAAACAAGAAGAGTTCTTGGCGAACATTCCTGAATACTGTCCACACTTCCCATCTAGACATTCGATTGCTTCTCCACCCAGTTTCCATTTGACAGTTGAGGTTGGCAACAGAGGCCAGAATTAGGCTTGCTATTAGTCAATCTGGAAGAATGAATGAGGAAAAGATGCTCCCACGGAGATTCCTTTTGAGGGAAGTGATGATTTTGTAATGAAAAGCATCAGTATTTCCATCAATACAGGTTGAGATCAGAAAAGGCATTGTAGGGAAAGACTTAGGACTCTGATAGACAAATCCAACGTGTCTGACCACATGGCAGGGTCTTGACTCCTTTCCCCTTTAAAGGAATCATACTGAAAGAACAACTTAGGCTTTTAGAGAACAGATGCTCTCAATTGCTATGCCAAGTGCCTAAGAAAACATGATATTAAATTACTAGTACAAAGAATACATGTGATAGGAATTCCTGTGGGAGCAAATTTTTAAAAAATGGGCACCCCTTGAAAACACAAATCTGTAGCAAATTCTGCATCAATCCTTTGATTCTGACTACTGGAAGTATCAAAAATACAATAAAGAAAAATTAAGTGCCATTTTGCTCTATCTCCTCATGATGTGAGGATCATAACCTTTGATGGTTATTTTCCTAATAGGACTATGAGCTCTTATCAAACCTCATAAAATGTGATTGCATTGTCTTTACTTGGAAACCACCTTATTTTAATTTTCATTGCAATTGGAATACACTTTCCAGTTTGTGTGCATTGAATACGCTGGTTCCTTCCCCATCTCGCTCGCTTCCCCCTCCAGATCGAAGCTTTTGTGAAGTGTGGGGCATGCCTCATGAAGGATGGAGTCTTAGAACGGAGGAAGCCACAAATGACAGGGATCAGGAGCCAGGAAATAGGAGTACACCAGCGTAAGGGTGCCGATTGCTTCTGCTGTTAGCTCTGAATTTCCCTCCGCCTCTCGGAGTGACAGGCACAGAGATGGGCAGCTACTTGGAGCCCGTCGGAGGCTGCATTGCCTTTCTATTGAAATGATGAGTTGGGAGTGTGCTGCACAGGGCGCCCCGGTGACCCAGGAGGTTTTCAGTGTCATGGCAGATGCTGGTGTGGCACTGCTGTCTGCCTTGCCCGAGATGTGATGGGGCCCTTTACAAGCGGAACAGCAGGGTGGCACAGAAATGGAAGGGAAAGGAGGTTAATTTATGGAAATTATCCAGGTCACGCGACCAGGAGGACATATCAAGCAGAGCTTCCAGAGAGGAGCAGTGATGTATGTTGAATCTGACTGCTCATGGGTCATGAGACATTGTGAGACAATGACAGCCGTCGGAGTCAGGGAACTTCTGGAAACAAAAGCCCACATTTCCAGAGTGCTTACTATGCCCCAGGCACCGTGCAAAGACACGGGCACTACGGCCCCCATTGTGCAGATGAAGAGATGGAGACTCAGAGAGTACCAGGAGAAGTCATTAGGAGACAAGAGTGGAGCCACTCTGTACTCAACTCTACAGGGACAGTGCCCCGGAACCGTGACTCTAGGTCCTACCCACAGATTTTCATTTCCTTTAAAATAAGAAGAAAGATAGGAGAAACTACTTATATATAGTGTATTAACTTATTTGTCTTTATCTCAATGTAGTCATAAAATATAATTTAAAAGAAATTTTTAAACGAAGGACATGGGGAAGAAGTCACAATGTAATCCCAAGGGACAGAGCTGACCAAAACTTCAAGTCAAAAGCCTTGCTTCTCAAAGTGTGGTCCAAGGACCACCAGAGCTCCTTGGAGATGTAGGATCTCAGGGCACACAAGTCTTGCTGAATCAGTTTCTGCATTTTAATGAGATCCCCAGGTGATTCATTTGCATGTTGAAATTTGAGATGCTCTTGACTGAATCCTCAATAGGTTGTACTAACTCTTATTCCTCAATTAAGCCACAGCAGTCTTATGCTACACTGGGTCCTGCAATCACACTGGTCAGGCACATCCCTATACCTGGCTCAGGTGAGCCTTTCCCTTTGTAATGAAGGGAGGCTACAAAAGACATAAAGAAACACACTCTTCAATAAAAAAAAATATGGTGTTAACATAACAATGTTGATGAAGTTGTGAATATTCTGTTGCCCCTGACTTATGTCCTATGAAATAATTAGGGAGTTTTGTCCTGGTGATGTAACCAAGGTTGCATGAAAGATGCTAGCTGGGAGTTCTCCATCAAGTCTCACCTGGGTTTTCGTGATGACAATGCTCCCTAGCAACCTCCAATTAAGAGGGCTTTGAGAAATTGCCTGCTGTCTCCCTGCACCGGGGAGTGGGGTAAGCTGAGCCCAGCAGCCACCTCCTTCCCAGGGGACTCCTGGGCTGTCCTTCGGACACCTACTGGCTAGTGGAGTCCAGGGGCTTTTCAAGGTGAAGACAGGAACTATGGCCAGCTTAGGAGGCATTCTTGGAGGACTTTTAGGGAGCAGCTAAATGTAGGAGAGGGAAAGAGGAAGAGAGAATTGAAGGAAAATTGGGGCCAGAGTTTGAGGCAGAAAAGCCTGAAGATGGCCTGATATCTAAAGAGCAGCTTCCCCCCAACCTGTCATCAGACACCTAGAGGATGAAAGAATACGGGAAGCGTTTAACTCATCGGTGGAAGTCAGCTCTCTGGATTAAAAGGATGTGTGTGTGTCCTTCACATTACATGTAACTATCTGAAGCTGTCTTCTTTATTTAATTTCTTTCACTTTTTACTCTCACAGAAATGATCACCATGAAAATAGGGCTCAGCCCCATTTGCTGCAGTGTGCCCTCAGCCAGACAAGCAGCTACAGTTGGTACAAAAAACTTAGCTGAACGCAGACACTTCGGAAAGGGGGAGGATCAAGGCCAGCAGCCAGGGTGCCTCAGGCCTGAACTTAAGGAAACCAAAGGAGCCATTGGAGTCCCTCATTTCAGCATTTACTCCGGAAAAGCTTGACTGACCCCACGCCACCCACTACCTCAGCAGCTCATCTGCAGAGCGGGGACGAGAGGCTGCCCTGCCTTCCCTCTGAGGGCTTTGTCAGAACCACACAGCACAGCAAATGTGAGCTGCTCTGAAAGCAAAGCCATGCTTCTCGAAGCGGCCATGGGCCACACCTGCGATGCCATCTTTCTCAGGCCCCAGAGGGCTCCTGACTGCTGAGGGTAGAAGAGGAAAAGCTGAGAGCTCTTCACCTGCCGAGAACCACCCAGAAGGCACTGTACTGCGTTTCATTCCAGAGGTCAGGACCAGATGCTAACGGGAAAGGCACTTGCAGAACAAAGAAAACATCACGCAAAAGACCATTTCCCATGCAGACCCCGGGGAATGATTGCGTGCACTCTCCCACGCATCCCTCTTCTTGCTTCTCTCCCACTATTGTGTTTTCCTCCTTGACTCTCCCAACCAAGTCCACTGGTGAGCCCCACGGTCCTCAAGAGGATGGCCAGAGCGCCGACCCCTTGGACAGCTGGCAAGCACGTGCAGAACTTGAACGGGAGCCCCGACGTCAGCACCCCATTCCTCTGGCCCATATCCAGATTCCTAGATGCCTAATGCACATGCATGTACTTTATTATTATTCTTAAATTGATCTGGCAGTCCACAACATGGGTATGCCGTGATTTATTTGACCAATCCTCTATCGATAGACATTTTAGTTTCCTTCGTTTTGTTGAAGCCATCGATTTAAGCCTTTCATTCCATCGCTGCTGCTTGCAGCTCCACCACGTATTTCTTGAGGGCAGAGGCTGTACTGGGTAGCAGGTGCAGCCACAGTTCTCCTGTCCATGAGCTGGGGCAGTGCGGTACTCGTGGTTCCTAGAGCATCCTTGCATCCCAATGGAACCCTCATGAGATAGATGCTATCGTTACCTGCTTGTAAGGAAGAGGATGCAGCCTTCCAAGGAAAGGGGAACTCATGCTGAACAGATGCTAAACGATTCAAACTCAAGGAGCTGGACTTCGGAGCCTGGCTCCCACCACTCCTCTGTCCCAGTTGTGGGGTCCACGCTGGAACCTCCCGCGGGTTTGACAGTGTTGCCTAACCAAACTGTGGTTAAGAGCATGGAATAGCAATCAAGACCAGAGTCAGCCCTCCAGGCCACAAGTCCTAGCTCTGCCTCTTTCTAGCTGCGAAACTTCAGCAAGTCTTGGGAAGGATACAGGACTCAGTTTCCCCTCTGCTAATGTAATTATTGTGCTCCTCTCTCAGGATCATTTTGAGGACTTAACAGTGTAATTTGACCCAGAGGAGGCATGTGGTAAATTTTACAAATGATTCAAACTTAGACCTGAGTAGAGACTCTATAAATATTTCCTGAGTTTGCTAGATAGATGATTTTTTCTTTTCTCTTCTCTTTCTTCCTCATCTATCCAGCAGACTGTATACTAGATACAAAATATGAATTGACTAGAATTTTCCTAGATTCCCTTTAAATATTTCAAATATAAAAAGCAAGACAAAACAATAGCCAAAGTTCAGACATAACATGTATTTTTAAAATAAATGAGCTGAGGAAAGATTTGGACAATTGGAGAGGAAACCAATAGGGAAAAAATTCTCCAAAATCTTCTATTAGTTGATAACATGTAGCATACACTTGGATTGAATTGGGGAGAAAAAGACACTTAAATCCTGCCCTGGTTCTCTTGGGAATTACATTTTAATTCATTAAAACTAACCAAAATTGTTATGGTTCAGAGTTTAAAGTAGAGAGATATTTCCTTATAATTCTTCATTTCTAAAATGACTTTCTTATTTTAGGCAAAATGAGATAGAAAAATGATAGACCTGGCTAGATAATGTATGTGTGTGTATATATGTATGTGTATATATGTGTGCGTGTGTGTGTGTGTGTGTGTGTACGTTTTGTTTTCTAGAAAGTTAATGATTTTTCATGTCTTTGTGGTCCTTTTTTGTTCTTATTTATTTATTCATATGAAGAAGGATGACTTATAAATCTAATTGCAAATTTCTTCCTTAGGTTGTAATTTTCATCTGGGGGGTAAAAACCCTGTTCATGTTAATGGTCTGTGTCATTTGTAGTAACAATACCTTTCTCCTTTTGTTTAAAAAAACCAATAATAATGATAGTAATAAAAAGTACAGACTTCTCTCTTCATATCAAAGTTAATCAGAGAATAAATGAAGAAAACATATTTCGATGCCATATTTTAGCTTGAGAAAAATCAACAATATTATTTTTATTAGACATAGAACATATAGCTCATGCACATAGCTCAGAATCAATTAATTTAAAGTAAAAATTTGTACAAACACCCTCACAAAAATTTTAAAGGGTATTAAACACCCTGTTTTATAAACATAACACTTAATTTAGGAAAAAAAACATTTAGAAGGTAATGCATTTAGGATAAGTGCACAACACATGAAAATAATAAATGAAATTTTCCCAGTTTAGAAAATGAATGTAATTAATTAACATTTAAATTACATTTTTAATTGCAATCATGCCCTCCCAGGGGACTCATAAGGGACCATAATTGCAATTAAAAGCATGTGGATTAGATAATAAAACAATGCACACTGTCTGAAATGTGCGATTTAAAATGGAAAACAGACATTGTTATCGGCACATCTAACTTAATTGTAGCCATAAAGCAAATGTGCTGTACAAAATAAAATTCACATACGGGAACATTTAATTCTGGAGTCTCTTAAAGGGGACATGCTTGAGAGCACATTTTATGACAGGTTCTGCTGGAAACAGCCCTTTAAGGCTTTTGGATCGAGGACTGCTGCCTTAATGTTTTTGCATTAATAAAAGCAAAGCTGAGTGTTTCTATTAAAACACACAGCTACATTTAAGTAAGAGATGAAGTCCGATGTCTAAATTTAAGCTGCGGCACGTAATTCTATTAACTGGACAGAATGTAAGGCTGTGTAATTTTGAAACTGCACATTTTCTTTTCTTTTCCTTTTTTTTTTTTTTTTAACTGTCTCTCCCTCCTCTAAATACAGGGATTGGAGCTTAGGAAAAGGAACACTGGAAGCTGGAGGGTGTGTTTGGCATGGTTAGGGCCAGGCTAAGTTTCCACCCCGCTGTTCTGACAACCAGTGTTCTTGACTCAGAGAAAGACCGATCGATGTGCCTTGGATTGGATGAGTAAGGGTCTCTTATTTTAGTAACATTAAGCTCAACATCATTAAATTAGAAACCTTTTTCACACCAGTATATATATTTATAAAATCAGTGATCTCTAGTGCAGTACACTTGGGGATGAATATAGATATTTTCTCTTTTTATTTCCATTCACTTTTCCTTTTTTGTAGGGGAGAGAAGGTTACTGGGGATGAAACCCAGGAGTTCTCTACCATTGAACCACATCCCCATCCCTTTAAAAAATTTCTTTCTTGGAGGTCTATTATCACGTTTTTAATCCGGATGTCATACAACCTAAGGCATTTGTAGAGATGTATTGGGAAGGAGGTGGGGGAAGGATAAGGGTGGGTAATTGAGGGGGACTTTCGGGGGTAAATTTAATTTTCAGAATTTATATATATATATTATTTTATTAGAAGCTTGTTTGATTGTTCAACAAATAAATTTCTGAATAAAAATAAAAAATTTCTTCCTTCCTTCCTTTCTCTTCTTTTCTTCTTTTTTCTTCCTTTCTTTCCTCCTCCTCCTCCTCCTCTTTGTCGTTATATTCTTCCTCGTCATCTTCTTCTTCCTCTCCGTCTCTCTCTCTCTTCCTTTCTCTCACTTTCTTTCTTATAAATTTTGAGATAAGGTCTAGCAAAGCTGCCCAGGCTGGCCTCAGTGACCCTCCTTCCTCAGCCTCCGGAGTCCATGGGATTACAGGTATGGGCACCACACTAGGCTTGGAAATGTTTTCTGATAGCCACAGCTGGGGAGATGGGTGCTACTGGCATCCAGCTAATAGAGGCGGGGGATGCGGCTCAACACCCTACAATGCGCAGGACAGCACACCCCATTGCAGGGATTTATCTTGCTCAACAGGGGCAGGGATAAGAAACCCTCTTTCATTTAAAGAGAGAGGAGGAGGAGGAGGAGAGAAATGCCAAACTTCTTGCAAAGAGGGCTCACAGGTTGGGAGAAGCTTGCTAGGAAATATGAAACTATGCCATCCCGAGGGAAGATGGCCACAATTCTTTTAGCTGCCACATTCCGCTTCTCTGCCTCGTGGTCAGTTCCATTGGCTTGACTCTGTTTGCAGTATAAATGCTATGGTAAAATCGGAAGTCACGCATCTCTACAAATGAAGTGTCATCAAAAGACAAAGATCTAGATTTTGGGGCCAGGTACGTGTCCATTCCAAACTTGTCTCCTGAATTTCCAGCTATGCAACTCTGCTCAAGTAAATTTTCCTCTGCTGGCCTCAGTTTTCACATCTATTCTACAAATAACAATGAAAGTCAGGCTTCTTGCCATTCATGATGTTATAAAAAAGAAAAATGCGGTGGCCTATATGCAAATATATGCACTTATCCATACATGCAAGTATATTTGTGTATATATATATTCTACACAGTGGATATAATTACAAATAAAGTTCTTTATGATTATAATATGCTATTTATTTATTGATTGAATGATTGATTGGTGCTGGGAATTGAACCCAGGGGCACTCAGCCACTGAGCCACATCCCCAGGCCTTTTTATTTTTTATTTTGAGATAGAGTCTCACTAAGTTTCTGAGGACCTTGCTAAATTGCTGAGGCTGACCTTGAGTTTGCAATCTTCCTGCTTCAGCTTCCCAAATGGCTGGAATTATAAATGCAAATCTAAGGGCACTGCGCCTGACTTCAGTGCTTTTGTAGGATACAATGCATGTACAGACACATGTGCACTGGAAATTAGCCTCAAGAATTTGGGTTCTTAACACCGTCAAGAACTAATACAGGTGATTTCTCTTAAGAGGGATGGGGTAATTGGAGCTAATGCCTTTGATAAGTTTATAGTTGCACACATGCACAAATCATGGTATTCTACAAAGGGGTCCACTCAACAGCTTTTGAAGGGCCCCTCATATGCCAGAGACCACACTAGCCTCAGAGATGTAGTTGAAAAGAGTTGGAATAAAAGGACTTCAGGTAGAACATAAAACACTGTGACTTGACTTGGGGACAATGAGAAGCCATCAATGGTTTGGGGGCAGAGGATTAAAGTCAACAGATTTGCATTTCCTAAGAGGTCACCGTGTCACCTGGAGCACCATCAAGGGAACATGGAAGCCCAGAGACAGGGCGCGGTGGCCAGGATGCTGAGGAGCCAGGGACTGCCCTTCAGCTTGTAGAGTGTCCCAGCCTGGAGGAAGAGCTGCAGTGAGCTGCAACCATCCAGCTTTTGTTTTTAAGAAATCCCAGAAATGTGACAACCAACACTTAATTCCTTATTGTAATGGAGGGCACCATGAATGAAGACATGAGACCACTTCGGCCTGAGATCGATAACTCATAGAGGCCTATCCATCTACCCACCTGGGGCAAGGGACAGTTACAGATGCTCAAAGCTGCACCCACACCTCTCAGTTCAGAATGGGTGGATGGGGAGTGGTCTCTGCAATTCTGATGCCAGGCATGCTTGGGGAACACTGTGCCTCCATAAATACTGCTTATTTGTGATTCAGACCACTAGAAATAATAAATAGGATTTTGACCAGTATTCAATAAGTTAAAAATCTGATAGCTAAGATGATGACACATGGATGCTAGGTGTTCCCCAAATCCTGTTTTCTTTTCCTCTTCCTATGGGTAGGCTGTACTTCTCAGAATGTGACCCATGGGATGGAGGCAGAGGCGAGGTACCTCCCTTGCAGGGTTCGCCTGTACCTTCTTTAATGATTTTGGATGTCCTGTGTTCCAGATGGTCTAGCTTATCCACAAAAATGGTCGGTATAGGATTCTCCACTTGGAGGGGATCAGCTTCAGCCTTTGCGGAATGAAACATAAATGCGTGCTATGTTGGACCACTGAGATTTTGGCAGTTGTTTGTTAGAGCAGCTAACATTAACTATCCTAACTAATGCAGGGAGACAGAAAAACAAAAACATCTTTCAGAACTTGCCATGGATATGGTAATTGAACTTTCTAATGTTCACTATTGATTTTTCTGAGGCAGAATCTTTAAATAGCCAGAGATGGTATTTTTAGCTTCAGGATTGGTATATTTGAGTGCATTTTAACTCTTTTGGAGTTAAACCAAGGCTACATACCATTCTTATAAACCAGACTGGCGCGGGGGAAGGGGTACGACTGGTGTCAAAGGAGAAGACCCGAAGTGCTCTGGAATAACAGGATGAACCCCTCACCAAAGAATCATTCATTCAGTTGTAACAATAGTGCCATTGGGAAAGCCTGCACTGACTGAACCCAGAGGAAGCTCCGTCTTGGGGACAAAGGCTTGCTTGCCTTCTGAACATAGTCATACACCCAGCGTGTTCCAAAGGACACGGCCAGGCGGATTTGCAGTTGAACAGATCATGCTGGCCACACTAGGCAAGGTGCCTGTGCTGCTCCCGCCCAGCTCCTGGCAGGCAGCTTCGCAGATATGCTCCAGGGCTATTTTGTCGCCTGGCGTGGAAAATGCACTCATCTGCACATGTGACCTTGCCTAATCCACTCAAGTTCAGTGCTGCTGTTACCAGACCCCTAGGCCACCTTGCTCACCCTGGGAAGTGCACCAGGAGCGCACTGATGAGGTGGTGGCATTGCTCACTCTGGCTGGACTCACTGGCACTCGTGCTCTCCACCCAGAATGGCTTCAGGTCCCAGTGTCCAGGAGACTATCACGGGGACTGCCCTGTGCACCACAAAGCCCTCTTTAAATTCACACTCCACCGGATGCAGTCAGCCCCGAGGCCTCAGGAGCAGGGGTCTGGTGATTGCTAGTGAGCTGCAGGGTGGGACGCATCCAGGTTGGGAGCCTGGTTGCTTCACCCCCACCTGTGATTTCAGGCAAGCTTAAAGATATCCCAAGTGCCAGTCTCCTCACCTATATGGTCTCGTACAGTTGGTGTGAGTCTCACAAGAGAAAATGTACAGAAGGTGTTCAATCCGGCACCCAGACATAGCAAGCGTGAAACAGATACTCACTGACACATAATAAAAACGCTCCTCTGCCAACCCTGCCCTCATCCTCATCCCTCACTCTCTGCCCCTTGGGCTCCAGCCGCCATCTTTCTTTTCTGAGGACAACAAGACCAGCTCACTGTCATCCCGGGACCTCTGTCCTGCTGTCTCCTTGCAATGCTCTTCCTCTGGACTCTGTGCGACAGATTCCTCCCTCAGCAACCCATCTCAGGCACATGGCATCTCCCTCCAGCCCCTGTCTCTGCAGTGTTACCCACCTTCATCCTCAGAAAGCCACGGGTACATCATGGGCTTGAGTTTTTTGGTAATATTCATCAGCAGCTGAGATGATCTTATTCACGTATACACTTCCTTGCGTGTTGGCTTTATCCTTCCTTGACCATAAACTGCCTGCAGTCAGGACGCTCATCTTTTTCAGCAGACGCAGGCACCATCCTTAGACTGCCCTCATTTAGTTGGTTTTCAGTGAACATTTGCTGAACAAAATCAACAAAAACTACCTGATGTGTCGAGACTGTGCCAACACCTCCTAAGAAAACTTTTTAATAACAAAGTCAGAAATAGGACCACTAACATGGATTCCAAGCTCTCAGTTGTTCCATCTCATTCTGGACAAAGTCTCATAGTAGTTTCTGATTAATCATTGCAGGCACACAAGGTCACTAAACATATGCCACCATCTGAAACCATCAAGTCCAGGATGGACCTCAGTTTCCAGGTGAGACAGATGATTGGAGTGCAGACTGGCCAATCAGAAAGGAGCTCCGCGTTCAGGTGCCTGAGCATGTGTTTGCAAACACAGGTGTGTGGGAACCTCTGTGTAAATACACATGGGCCACCATGGGTGGCTTGGAGGACTTCCTAATCCTGTTTCAAATTGAACCATCAGGCAACTCGACTCTGATTCTATTTCACTTGCCCTGTGAAATGGATCCGGGATACAAACTGCGCCTTAACTAGGCAGCTTCCACTCTTGCTGATCTCATTAGTTGCCCAATTGGGCAGGACGAGGTTTAATTGCATGCCAGAAGCTTTATTTTTCTGCCCTGGGCAAACAGTTAACCACACTAGTAATCCATGGACACATTAGAGGTTGGCCACCAATGGAGACACAAAGAGCCACCTTGGAAGAACACCGAGGTACCTGTCAGTCTCTAGCATTTCCGCTTAGCATCTGCGGCTACCTGAGGGAGAAAAATTTTCACCACCACCACCACAATGGGACAAGGTGTAAATGGTGCATGGGGTCACACTCTGCAGCTCCAGAGTGTGAAGTCGGAGAGTGGATAGGGCGATGCTTGAAGGCTGACAGGTGTGATTCAAATACGGGCAGTGCCGCTTACTACCTCTTCCCTGTTTCCTCATCTGGCAGACAGAAAAAAATATTAATGGCGACTTCCTCTTGGCTTTTGAGGAGATTGAATGAGAATGACATGTTACAGGTAAAGCTGTGGGCCCAAAGTTGGACACTAGTAGCTACACTGCGTTAGTTATTATTAACACTTTTATCCATCCATCCTTCCACCCGCCCATTCATCCATCCACCCATTCAGTCCAGCCTCTACAACAGCTGTTATGGCTTGGAAGACTGGTAGGTAGGGTATTAGAGAAGAGAAGCAGGGACGAAATGGAAAGGGTGATTACATGGCCATCCACCAAGGACCCTTGCTTCCCAGTCATCAAGGGTGTGAGATCCCTTTGAGCTTGTCCTTCCGTGGCAGGCAATGAAAGCTCATTTCGTGGAGGTACAGAGGTCTGCAGATGGCACTAATGCAACTTAAATGCCAATCCTACAGAAATCCTCTTTAAAGACAATGAATAGGGAAAAAGGGACATCGTTGAGTGGGTAAAAAGATCAGTGTCTCAAACATCAACTTTTTAAATAGATGACTAGTCTTCCATTTAATCCTTTAGAACCATGCAGTCCAATATGGTAGCACTAACTCCATGGGCTATTTTAAATAAAATAAAGTTAAATAAAATAAAATAAAACTTTCAGTTTTTCAGTTGTGCTAGCCACATGTCAGGTGCAGTAGACACTGCAGATAAAGCACATTTTTGCCGCCACAGGGTGCTCTGCTGGACAGCATTGCTTCAGAGCGACAGCTGCCTATCTTATATTTCAACCTTGCCCATATTCCATTTTCCTTAACAAGGGGAGGTGAGCATGGAGGCGATTTCTTCCATTCAAAATCTATACAAGGAATACTCTGCCCATCAAATAATCAATAATCAAAAGACAAAGGTGGAATGAAATGCATATTGCCATTCATTTCTGGTAGCAGTACACTGATTTATTCTGCCCTACTGGTGAGCAGCTGGGTAATAAGAATCTAGAAGAATGCAAATATTCTCACCCTTTGATCCAGTACTCCAAACTAATCCTAATGTTATCCAAATGCTTTATAAGATAATTGCTAAGAAACAGAAGCAGAAGTCTCTCTACTGAAAAAGATGTTCACCACAGTTCTATTTATAATTGCAGGAGAATGTCACAAAGTGAATGTCCTATCAGAGAGGAGGCATTATGCATAAAATAAAGAAATATGCATACTTGTATTGATGATCTTCATACACATGGTTATGAAAATAGCACTAGCTACTTGCCGAACGACTTATAGTTAAATGAGAAAATGTCACCTGCTGTGTAACATGTCAATCCAGACAAACTGCAGTCACCAAGGACACTAAGTGTTTATATCCCACAGTGTCTGTGACTTGGGCATCTGGATGGGCTTAGGTGGGAGATCCGGGCTCAGTTCCTCAGGGCTGCATCTACCATTGGCAAGACCCCCTCAAGATTCCGCCCTGGGGCTGAGAATCCACTTCAAAGTCCACCCACATGGTTTTGGGCAAGTGATTTCTAGTAGGCTGGTGGAGCGATGGCCTCAGTTCCTCCTCAAACCCCAGGATTGCTTACAACATGGCAGCTGGCTCCCCGCAGGAGGAGCAGTTCAATGTATGCAAGTGTGTATCCACACCCAAGATGAAAATCCAGTCTGACAACCCACTGCTGACAGTGACGTCCCACTCTTCTTCCTGGAGGAAGATCGGTAAGTCCAATCACTCCCAAGGGGAGGGAGTCAAGAGGACAGGGGTCCCAGGAGGCAGGATCACTGTGGCCATTCTATGGCTACTTATCACAAACATCATATGTCCAGCAGAGTCACACCATTTGAAACAATAAAAAAGACTGGGTTCAAGATGTGAAAGACAGGGAGAGAAGCAGATAGAAGACAGGATGGATCTTCCTTCTAAAGGTAGGCCTACGGCGTAATTACTTTTCTACATTCTTTTCACTATTTCAACAATGAACTATTTTTAAAAACAATTATAATGATAAAATACTTAATAAATGAAATTACATTTTTTAAAACTTTGATAACAATAAGCTGGTGCTGTCTATATTTATTACTGACGGTCATTTTAAATCCACTTTCAGCCCTGAAATCAACTTTCTTGTTTTTCATTTGTTTTAGGAAGCAGCCAATTGCTGCCTTGCAGTTAACGATTCCAATGTGCTAGGTAACATCACCACATGCTATACCTCCTCCTAATGGGTGCCTTCTTCCTGAAGCATGGCCCCTCCCTGCCCATGCGCTCTCCTGATGAATTTCCAGAGAACCCTCTGTTTTACGGTATACAAGGCAAGGGAGCCAGGACTGATGGCCCTGCCGTCAAGACCCAGGCTGTGCTGGCAAAGGAGGATAGCTCATACTTAGCACTTGACGTAATTCTTCAACGACTGAAACCTAATCCCATCCACTGATCCCCCTAGTGGCTGATGTCAACTCTTGACCAGCAGAGGAACCAGAGTTACCAGGAAGGGGCGGGGGCGGGTGGGAATAGGCTAGTGAGCCAGGTCTCCACACAGAAGGGAGTAAGATGGTCTTTGATCCTTTATCCAAAGAACATTCCGGATTTTCACAATGAAGACGGTGGAGCCCAAAACATTATTGCAGCCAGTCCTTCCTCTGCCTGCCTCCAAATTCTTCTGAGCTGCTCCTGTAGTTCTGCAGAGAGAGCTACGAGTTGGTTATTTTTATCCTGCACTTCTGCAATCTTGAGGAGAACCTCTTTTGTTTATAAAATTGAGCAAAAGGAAGAATGTGATCAACCCAAAATGCTCTTGGAAGTGTTTCAAAATTGGGCATAATAAACAGCAGCCAAAAAATTTTTAGTGTTTATTAAGTCTGTAATTGAGGGAGGAGCTCAAGGCGAATGGTAAGGGCTGGAGTCTGTCTTTGCCACGTATTCACCTACCTCTGTCTCTATCTTGAGTTTGCTCATCAGAGGAGTGACAATATTTGTACCTATTCATTGGCTTTAGCGATCATTTAAAAGAAATGACCCATGGTGAATACAAAGCACCAGAGATATGGTACTTGCTTAATGAAGTATCATATTTCTGTACCATAACTCAAATATCACTTATAATGCTTCCTATCAGAGAGAGAGAAACACGACCTCACCATGAGCTACAAAGACCAATTTGATTAGTCCCTGGTTCTGTCCCTCGTATGTCCACAGTCTCTCCTCTTCCCCTGCCTTGCTGTGGCCTCAGGGCCTTTTCAGTCGCTACCCCACAATAAGTTTCTCATACTGAGCTCTCAAGGCAGATACCACTCCTGTGCAAAGCCTTCCATGACCTTTTCCGCTGGAAATAGCCAGAGTTGGTTTCCGTTGCTTGCAGTCAGGCCAAGTAGAAACGTTTCACGGTTTCTCAGCTCAATTCTATCCCTGATCTGCTTGTAGGTTGGTGGATATTTTCATCTGGCCTTAGAAAAAAATAGTTTAAGGTAGGGAATGAACAGATGAAGGGGTGAGTTTAAAGAGATGGGCCCATGGTAAGTGTGATCCAAGTATTGCCAGAGACGTAGCTTACAACGTGGTGAGTTTACAAAAGGGAACTGAAGAGGTCTGTCCCCACTGTACTTAGGTGCACTTTACCTGGCTTCAGTGACATCGTGAATATTGAACTTGATGACAGGACTGGAGTAGGGACATTTTGCCTGACCATGATTGGACCTCCAGCTGTAAGGGATTTGATGCTGACTTGAACTTATGAAGACGAACGATCACATGAGCAAGTACTGCCCCCTTAGACCCTGTCATCAGTGCTGCGTGCTTTCCTTGGGATGGAGAATAACTCCTTAGCCAGGGCTTCTAAGCCTGTATCCCCAGTCCCGTCCTCACTTGTTCCTCCTGCTTACAGCTCTTCAGACCCACACAGTCTTCCTGTGAATTCTGGCCATGCTCCCTCCTGCCACCTGGCTTTTGCATATGCGGATCCCTCGTCTTGGGCTGCGGATTTCCCTCTCCTCGTCACCCATTCACCCTTAGGTTCTTGAACATAATGTCCCTAGGAGATCCTCCACCAACCTCCCTGACTAGTTACATTCCCACTGTTGGACTCAGCGCCGTCTCTCCCCAGGGTCTGAGCCCTGTTCTGGGAGGAAGTGTTGGAATTTGCTCAGCACGGGATGTGCTGCAGCCCGCATGGGTACAGCTTGCTCTGTGTGGACATTCATGTGCCAAACGAATGAATACATTTACTTTCCGCCATGACTGGCAGAGTAAACCATGAAGACAATTCCTGCTTTGAACTTTAAGCAACTAACTCACTGTAGTGAGATTTTTCTATTTATTGTTGTGGTGTTTTTTTCTAAAACTCCTGACTTTCAAAATTATTAATTCAAGAAGTATTTATTTCCCTTTTTTTTTTTTAAAGAAAGAGGGGACGGTGAGAGAGAGAGACAAGAAAATCAATTTTTATTCAGTTTTTCACATGGCTTTCCTTGCTTTGAAGCTTTGTTGTGTACGTGGTGCTGGGGTTTGAACGTGCATACTTGTGCCTTGTGTACAGCGCCGTAACCGCTGAGCCACGGCTCCAGCCCCTATTTATTTCCCTTTAACTTATGTTTTGTCAGTGTCATGGGATGCTTCACTTGATGTGCATTATTTTTCTTCCTATCTAGAACAGAGTGAACTAACATTTCCTGAAAAAGACCAGATATAAATATTTAAAGCTATAAGGGCCATGTGGACTTGGTGGCACCTCCTCGATTCTGCCACCACATTGCAGAGGCTGCCACAATGAGTATGGATGTGTGCCAATAAAACTTTATTTACACAGATCAGCGTTGGGCTGGATTGGCGCCAGCAGGACTTTGCCGACCTCTGTCATAGAGAAGGTTATGAAGGCAAAAACATAGACTCCACCTGGCATTTGACCCTGGGAGTTGGTACAAGGTTTCTCCATGAGGTTTGGCACATCAATTGACCTCTCTGGGCCCCAGACTACTAATGGGTAGAGTGGGGGTGATGGTCACCATGATAGGATACATGGCCGTGGAGGCAAGAGGCTGTCAAAAGCTGGGGTTCAATAACCTCATTCTGCATTAATCCTTTTCTTCTACTCAGCTAATCTCCCCTTTATGGTGGTGCCGCATGGCTTCCTTTATTAGTAAATGTAATAGAGGGAAAAAGAGGGAGTCAACAAAATAACACGTTGAGGTTTCAAGGAGGAAAGTTCTGGGTCTCGGGCACACAGTGGACTGGAGAGGCAGATGGCAATGTCAGGGGAGCCAGGGCAGAAGCCCTTTCCAGAAACCCTAGGGTGCCATCCTGGTGACCTGGAGCAGGTGGCTGTGACCATGGAGGAGCACTGCTCCTCCCCGCAGTGGTAGAGGGTACATGAGGGCCAGGACCTGTCACCCCTGGAGAGTCCCCTGGCCCAAGATACTGAAGGACATTCTGCAGGTCTTTGGGGAAGGGATGTCAAGAGTGGGAACAGGAGTGTTTCTGGGGCATATGGGACATCTGGATAAGAAGGCACCCTGCCAGCCCTGTCCTCCCTAGAGTCCTGCTTACGTGTCTGTGGCTCAAGCTTTAAATGCTCACTCACAGCACCACCATTTCTCACAGCCCAGTCCACATCACCGAGATGCTGGTCTAAACACTGCCGTAGCCCCGGCCGCCTCCTGCTTCCACCCTCCTTCACCATGTCCATCGCCAGTGCTGGCAGCCTTCTCACATCCAAGTTGCATGATGCTGCACTCCTGCCCCAAGCCTTCCAGCGGCTTCCGTCACCCCCAGATGACATGCAAAGCCCTCACCCAGCCTCGCAGCTCTGCACACTCTGATCTCTGGTGGCGCCATGCACCCTGCCCCTCTGGCTCTGCTCCTCCTTAGTGCCTCTCAGGCACCTGAAGCCCACCATGACCTCAGCCTGGGGTCTTACTGTTTCCTTCTCAGAGAGCCACAGAGCTCAGCCCTTCATTGTATCCCACTGCTACAACCCCAACACTTAGTAGGCATCTTATAGGCGTGCACAGAGTGAGTAAATGCATGCAGAGCCCTCAGGGAATCCTGCATTCATCGCACCAGTCTCTCTAAAAGCAGAAGCAAATCAAACCTATTATCAAAGACCGGTGAAGAGGTTGACATGTGTCATTGCATGCTTCACTTGGTATGATCCAACCAGCCTTTATCTGGGGCTTCCTATAGAGCACAGGTGAAGTTTTTATGTAAAGGATAATTTCTTTAAAGATACCAACTCAATGGAGCTGGAGCGGTGGCTCAACGGTTACAGTGCTTGCCTGGCTTGTGTGAGGATGCGAGTTCGAAGCCCAGCTCTGAAGTGTCAGAGCAAGGACAGCCACACGAAAAACTAACGTAAAATTGATTCTCTCACTGTCCTGATCTCTTAGAAAAAATACCAAGTGGCAGTGGAAAAGACTTGTTCAATAGTTTCTATGAAACGAACCTACAGAGAGTTCTAGAAAACTGCAAAAGAAAGAAATTCTTTTCAAGCCCACTGGAGACATTGATAAAAGGTAGAATCCTTAAACACAGAGTGTTTTATGCCTATAAGGATCTAAGCTCTAAAAAAATGCTCCTATAATTACTGAATTATGAGCATAAATTTGAAAATTGATTTCTATGTTCACAGAGGGTAAGATTTTGGCTATACTAAAAACAGAGTAAAAGCAGATGTTGGTGCTGGGCATAGTGGTGCATGCCTATAATCTCAGCAGCTCAGAGGCTAAGGCAGGAGGATCACAAGTTCAAAACCAGCCTCCACAAATTAGCAAGGCCCTAAGCAACTTAGTGAGACCCTGTCTCAAAATAAAAAATAAGTAGGACTGGGGGTGTGACTCAGTGGTTAAGAGCCCCTGGGTTCAATTCTGATACAAAAGAAAAACAGAAGCAGGTGTTGGGAGAAGCCTGCTCTGCCCTGTGTTAACACACAGAACTCCAGCACGCGTGTGTGGTGCTCCGAGGTCCTGGGGCTGACACCACTGGACAGCCTGATGTGACTCTTTCATAAAGCTGTAGGAAGGCTTTACCCCTCTTGCTTAGCCAGCTCTCTCAGGCAGACAGGAGTCAAAAGGTGGCTCTTGTCCCGGAGGTGGGAAGACACTCAGGTCACCTCTACAGGCCTTGTTTCTCTACCTGCATAAATGGTATCTTGCAACTCTTGGCCATCTTTCAGTTATAACCTATTGGGGAAATGGAGTAGGCAAAACAAAAATCAAGGGGAAAAAGTACTAATTTAGCACAGTATGAAAATAACTGCTTTTGGTCTTTCATCCTGAAATGTAGAGCTAACCTCAGCAAATTCTTTTCTTTCTGGGCTACACAAGCCTTGGTCACTTCTTTGATTCAATGGAGTTGGGACTTCATTGTGAGACCTGCATTTGAGTCATGACATTTGCCTGCTGGAACACTTTGGAAAAATCACTCACCTGCTCTGAGCCTCTTCATCCATTGAATGGCGATCAAGCTCAGCTCAGCCTGTTCCACGAGGCTACTATGGGCTTAAGGGAGATGAGGTACAGAAAAGCTTGTAGTTCAGATACAAAAGGATCAGGTTCTCAGGTGGGAACCATGGACCCCAGTGCCCACCAGAGCCAGGCCACGAAGACAAACCCGGGAGGTCCCAGCGGTTGCCCCTCTGCAGGCAGATGCCTTCATTTGCACTCTAAGTGTAAGAAGATTCTTTACCCCTGCAGGAATCTGTATTTTCTTCAGTTTTGCTTAAAATACAATGATCTGGGGCTGGAGCAGTGGCTTGGTGGTTACAGCACTTGCCTGGTATGCATGAGGATGCGGGTTTTGAACCCCAGGACCTTGTACACAACAAAGTGTTGGAGCAATGAAAGCCACATGAAAAACTAAGTAAAATTGATTTTCTCTTTCTCACCGTCCCTCTCTCTTTAAAAAACAAAATACACTGACCCCTCTTGAATTAGCTTCATTTGGCTCACTGTTGATAGGGATGATGGCAGAGAGAAGCATTACCATCATAGGCTCCGGAGCACGGGAAGAGTAAAGCGGTCAAGTCAACAGGGGCACTAGGAGGTGGTGAGGATGGGTACATTACCCGGATGAGCCCTCCTGAGTGATACAGGAGGGTCCGGCTCCAAGCCAGGACCCCAGGTGAGCTCACCAGGCAGTCGACGAGGAAGAATCAGTAAATATTTGCCACAAAAAGAGGAGATTAGGGGCTGGAGCGGTGGCTCAGTGGTTGGCCAGCATGCACGAATACACGGGTTCAAACCCCAGCACTCACGAACACAATGAAGTCTCGGAGCAATGAAAGCCATGTGAAAAACTCAATAAAAATTAATTCACTGAGAAAAAGATCAATACATGTTCAAATACCTGTCACAGGAGAAACAAAAGTCTAATGCCTTTTCAAGATGCATCTAGATAGCAGCATTTTTTTTTGTATATGGAAGGTAGTATTTAAGATGCCACAATTTCCAGGGGCAGGGGAGCTAAAGGAATGTCAATAGTGACAATGATGGCAATTTTAATGAAGGATTGTTGTTGGAAACACGTTTGTGAGGTTCTGTGTGCCCCGGGTAGGTCGTCCTGGCTGCTGCTCATGAGCCCTGCGTGATCTAGCCCAATTGCTACACTTGCTGCAGTCGGGGGCTTCGAGTTCAGGAAGTCAAATGACTCGCTCTGCATCTTGTGTGATGTGAGCAACTCCAGCCCCGATCTTGTATTTGCCCTCACTGCGTTTAGCGTTCAAAGACTGCGCTGGTCCTGGATGGGGAAGTACTGGGCAATTCAACAGCAGTCTCAGGAGTGAGCGAGTCAAGAATCACTAGACCACACCCTGCTGGGACAGCCGCAGTGGTCACATGCAGAAGGCCTGGGATCTGATATGCCAGGCAAAGGACAGGAGGTCAGAAGCCTATCACTTATTATCTTTACTAGTAAAACAAAGTTTGCTCCTGAGAAGAGACATTTATTTCTACTGAATCACATATAAAGTGATAACTTAAAAATGTTTCCCCCTTTCCCGTCCCTCCCTCCCTCTCCTTCTCCTCTTTTTCCTCCCCTCTCCCCAATCACTCACATCATTTCCCTTTTTTAACAAAACTGAAATTTCCTTTGGGGGACAATGTGAAAGTCCCCTGTTCTCCAGCTCAGAGGCCAGGCTGCTGCCCTACCTGGTAAAGGATGGTGAACTGGCCATGTTGTGTGCCCGCACTCTGCCACATGTCTCGGAAGCTCTACCCATTTGAAGATGACATTTATTCTCTCTCACCTAAGTCTGGGCTAGCCTTGGCCTTACTTTGTTCAATGGAATGCAACAGAAATGACTGTAACACAGTTCCGAGGCTAGATCACAAGAACCCGGCCACCATCTTGAGAGCAAGCCTGGGCCAGTGTACTGAAGGACAGTAGACCACGGAAAGAAGAGCCACACCATCTTATCTAAAACTATGCGCGTAGCCCGTCCTCAGCTGAGCCTAGCCTTGTTGGTATGCAGGACAATGAACCAAACAAACGGTTTTCATTTTAGACCACTAAGTTCAGAGGTGGCTACTCATGTAGCAGAAGCGAACTGTCCGGTTGAGCAAAGTGGACACTTTTCATGAAATTTATATCTCGAGCAGAGAAGATAGGAAAATAAAGACATTTATTTGAAGACACTTCCTTTAGTTTAGTGGTGGCCCCTATACTGGATTGGTCCATATTTGCTACTTTCTGGACCAAGGGTCCGTTTGGGCATTAGCCCATCTCCAGGCTTGGATCTGCAGCCTTCCTATATGTTCTATGAACCCCTGGTGGCCTCTAATGAACGTCCCTTTAACTTCATTTACCAAGAGTCACTTGATCTTTTTGCAGTCCAAGAACCTTAACCGTCCGACACACAATTTGGTCATCTGAGACAAAGACGACACAAGGGAGGGGAAGGTGCCATATGCAGCCTTTGGAAGCCACATCTGGGGCAAGATCCCTGTGGAGTCTCGTTCCTGCCCGCTTTGGCTGGGCTGCAGAGCTGCTCTTTTTGAATTCTGGTGGAATCCAGCCTGGTGGTGCTTCATGCTTCCCTTGCTGCAGGGCTACGGGGACTGTCAAGCCTGTGACCACAACAGGTATCTCTCTATCACTTTTTAGATGAATCTCAGTGTTAAAGAGGTATTCAGAGCAACGAGCTGCGCTGGTCCTTTGCACACACTGTTCACCTTTCAGGGAACATTTTTACTGAGTCTCTCCCTGTCCCTTTCTGTCTGTTCACCTCTCAGCATTGGAACACATTCTCTGAACATTTCCCACCTGCCCAGATAGGATAGGTCATTCTTCTCTGGGTCCTCAGAACTCCTAGTAGCATCCTGAAAGCCATCGTGTACATGGTCACATGGTGCTGTGAACTTCTATCTATTGGAATCTCTCTCTCTCTGTCCTATCTGCTGTGGGCCTCTGAGTTTCTGGGACTGTGCTCTATTAATCTTTTCACCTCCCAGTCCAGATAAGCAGACAACAATGAAAACCATAGAGACCATACTGAGCAGAGTGATCTTGGCTGATTAACTTAAGTTTTTCTAGGCATTGATGGATTAGACCCAACCTGACCTGCCTTGTTTGGCCTGCAGAGGGTTAATAGCCACATGGCTGGAATTCAAGATTCTTTCAAAAAATCAGGTTGAACAGCAGCAACCAGAGGGTCAACAGCTATCCAGCTAGGGTTAGGATCAGGATTAGGATTAGGATTAGGGCTAGTTCCAGTGGAACCCCTGTAAATGGGTTGCCTTGGTCCCTGTCTCACCTGAGTGACTGCAGTGAATTGAATCTAAGATGCTTTCAGTGTTACCTCTATGTACTGGGAAGAAGGTGGGAAAAGGAGGGGGGCTGTCAATCAAACCAGGGCACAGTAAGGACTGGAGGATGGATCTGGATTTTAGACATGTGGTAGTGTGGAAAGAGGGGCACCCCAGGGTCTTGGAGGAGGGTACACTGGAACCAGAGTTTGCCAGCCTTGGACTAGATGGGGTTTTACATCCTTTCGAGCACCCTGCTAACTCAGTTCCAAACAGAAAAGAAGCTTCACATTTCTTTCCAATCTTCTGCGATTGCGTTATATTGTAGAGCATCATCCATTCAAAATGCTTTCATATGTACTGTTATATATGTCTTCATATGTATTACTTCATTTCACATTATTCTGAGAAATAATCATCAACTTTATCCATCTATATTCATTATGACTCATATAAAAATTTAAAATAATAAGAAAATTATAGTTATTAGGTAAGTCGTAAGACTACAGAAATATTGGCAGTGGTCCACAATTCCTTATCTCTAGTTTCCAAAATCCTACAAAATTCTGAACACCAAATTCTAAAAATTTTTTCATAATTTATTTAGTAGAAACTTATCTGAGATTCTTTAAAAATTTTTTTTAAGAATTTACTTTGGTAACATTAGTGTTTCATTATAAAATATTTATATTTTCAAGTACAGAGTGTACCAGACTGGACCTTTCTTGATGTGTTATTTACCACATGGTTGGAGGTCTAATGATCTTTGCCTAAAACCTGAAAATTTCTGAATTTCAACACGTGCCTGCTCCAAAGAGTTCCTACGAGATTTTGTGGACTTATCTAAATAAAGCACTGGCCCCCCCTACCCTTTAAGTCTCCTTTAGACAGCCAGACTGGGTTTCACTCAACTTTTGTTATGCCCACTGGGAAAGGAGTGATGATTAATTATTTCTTTATTTAGTCCTTTAAAAGAGAGAGAGCGAGAGGAAGAGAAAGAGAATCAACTTCATTTACTTTTTCATCTGGCCTTTGTTTCTCCAACACTTAGCTGGGTATGTGGTGCTGGGGTTTGAACCCAGGTTCTGGCGCATTCCAGGCAAGAGCTTGAACTGCTGAGCCACCGCTCGAGCCCCCTGTTTAGTCCATTCGTGATCCATCTGAGTGAGTAGGTGCAGTTATAGTGGGGCTCCTTGTGCACTTGGCTCCTAATTCTGGGACTTATGACTTTAACCACAGAGGGAGGAAATAATGATAGAAAGAAAGAAAAGAGAAACCTGTCCTCCTCTGTTCTATAGGAATGTGCTGTCCAGTGGGAGTGACATCATCAGGCCCCACATGGGGGACGCTGTAGCAGCGAGTGGAGCACGGGGAAGGTAACACTGAACAGTGTGTTAGGGAAATTGGTTTGGAAGGAAAGCCTTCCCCCAGAAGCAGTGCCCACAGGCCTGTCTTAGCTCTGCAGCCACCATGGGCATCTCAGGATTCTTATTTGCTTTTGAAAGGGCTCCATTTCTTTTCATCTTCTTTTTTTGTAATCTCATCTTCTCATTTCCCCTCCTTCTTGCCTCCCTTTTCCTTCTCTCACTCTCTACTTTTTTATTTCCCTCTTCCTCTTCCTTCTTCCTCTTCCTCTTTCTTTTCCCCTTCCCCTTCCCCTCCTTCTCCTTCTCCTTCTCCGCCTTCTATTTTCTCTGTAGCTGATTTTACCTTAGGGCAGAGCCCAGCTAGTAACTTTTTTAGGCTTTCCAGGAATTTATATAACAAGAGAGAAAATGGATTTCCATAAAATATTTTCAGCCACTTAAAATGTAAAAATGATCCTTCTCCTTCTGGCAGAATGAAAACAGAACGTGGGTTCAGTTTGCCCCCTCTGGCTATAGTTTTCTCACTCCTATAAGGCGTCATCACTAGGTTGCAAATTTCCTAAATCTACACGGCTAGATTTGCAATCCAAAAGTTTTAAAAATCATCTGGCCTCTTCCTGTATTCACCCTTGATCCCCCCAATTGGAAGCTAAAAGCACAGACTCCAGACCAAACCACCTGGTTTAAATCCCAGCTTTGCCAAGAAATGCAGCTTGGGCAAGTTCCTTAACCTCTCTGTGCCGGAATGACATCATCTCCGGAGGAGATGGCGGCTGCGGAGACCCAGGTGACTCACACATGCTGGCACAAAGTTAGACTACGGAAGTGTTCACTTGCTCCAATTGCTTTGGGGACACTGTGGGTAGAATGGACGCTTCCCATTGCAAAGAAGCGATAAGCTGGATCTGTTCCCTGGTCCCTGGGAGCTGTTTGGTGGCGGAGTTCATGCCAAATGCTGTGGGAAGACATTCTTGGGCGTTCTCCTGGTGAGCCTAGCAAGTGGGATGCTGGGAACGTCCCTGGGGATGGAGGCTGCCAGCGGGTCTCAGTTTTGCCTTGTGATTTATTGGGCACTCTGCTTTTGTTCAAATAGGGTTTCCTGCCTCAGCTCTTCAATGATGGTGCTGCAAGTCAAATCCTGTGCAGCACAAAGCCTGTCTCCACCACCTGCAGGATAGGGGATGCAGGAGATGAACTGAAGAGGTGGAGGTGGCCATCTCCAAAGGAGTCATTTAGCATGCAACCACCAGAGCGGAGCCCAGCCCAGCCTCAGCGGGGCCAGAGCTTTAAAAGCGCCTGGCAGAAACTCCTCCGCCTTCCTCCCCCTCTTGCTCCTGCTCTCTTTTGATGTTCTCCCATTCTCTGGGCCTCTGCTGACAGTAAGTGCAATCACATTACACACAGCTTTCTTTGGAAAGCCCCCTTTTTAATGATCTGGCAGCCTGTAGACACAGAGGCCTTCCAGAAAAAAAAATTTCAATCCCTCTTCCCACAGCTTCCGCAAGCCCCAGTGATAAATGACACCTGTCATTCTGTCACAGAGAAGAGGCACAGACCGGGATGTCAGTGATATATAGCTCACCAGAACAGGAAATCAACTTTTTCCCCCCCTCAAAGGAAAAAACCTAAAAGAGCTGACCAGGACATTGCCAGGAGCCTGCTCCTGAGGTCTGGCCTCACAGAATGAACAAGAGACTGAAAAAGTTTGTGCTTAGGAAGGAAAAAGAAACGGTCAAGAGCAAAACAGGAGCAGCCGGCCCAGAAAGAGCTGCCACGGCGCTGGCTTTGTTTAGTCCCCGCAGCACTCTGAATATTAGCCAAATTTTAGCCTCCAAGGTGATTTATGATGAAAAGTTTCATCATGTTGTGTGAGAATTCCATCTTCCTTCTGGAGCCTCAAAAAAAGTGACTCAAATCAGAGATTTGTTTGTTAAAGCTAAATTACCCCGTTTTACCCAGCTCCCAAGGAAAAGCAATAACACTCCCAGTGCCCCCCAGGGACTCCCTCCATACAGGATTGTGCCCAGAAGATTAACAACCTTGTCTTCTTATGCTGATGGCAATCACAAGGAAGAGAAGGAGGTGGCCTCTTTATCTTTATTTTTTTCCAATTTTTTCATCCTCATTCCTCCCCACCCTGGCCACCCCATGATCCACATATATTAGATTCCCTTCTATCCAAAAACCACTGCCCTTAGATCCTCTCAGGTCCCTGGTTGAAAAGGCAAACTGGGCAGCAGCAGCAAATTGGATTTGAGCTCCTACTGGGCGTCATTTCTGTATTTGATCCCAAGCAAGAAATGAAGAGCCGGCAGCTGGATTCTTCCCTCCTGTGCATGGTTTCTAACCTGGGCACCCGCTGCCAGTGGGGCTGGGTCATTCTCTGTTGGGGCGCCACCCTGTGCCCTGCAGGTGTCTAGCAGCACCCCTGGCTTCCACCCACTGGCTTCCACCCCTGGCTTCCACCACAGCACTCCATCCCAGTGAAGACAATGAAAACGTCCCCAGACTTTGCCAAATGTCTCCTGGGAAGCCAAGTGTCCCCACTGAGAACCATTGTTTTAGAAGTTGGAAATCAAATCACCAAGGAAAAACACCACTCTGGGATGAAGGGAAGTCGGTCAGGAATCGTCATGTAAAGAATATGATGCAGAAAACGTAAACTTAGGAATTAAGGTGCTTCCCAAGGAGACTTCTGTTTTTGCAGGGTTCTAGATAACCTCTGTAACAACACAAATCCTGCTGTAAGACTTAGAGACACCACGGACACTGAGCATCTTGGGTGTAGATGCAACTAAAGTGAATGAGAGGCCACAACAGGCTTACAACAGACACAAGAGGTTTCAGTTTCAGTCAAATCACAGTAACATCAGCAGGAGGTGGCAACCAACACTCAAAAATCTCTTCTCCGGTCTTTGAAAATCATGACGTTATGATTTCTTAAACACTGCACTAAACTTTTTTTGAACATTTAAGTTTCTAGATTGCATTGAAGAAGGCAGGACTAAAACCAACCTCTTTGTAGAGGATGGTACAAAAGTGTTAATGTACTAATGTCCTAAATAGAGCAGAGATGGTGATTTAAAGAAGATGCTTTGACCTACCCAATAAAACGGATGAAAAGAAAGCTGAGCCAGGTTTCCAGGCACCATATAAAATATGGAGGCTGTCACCCATCAATTGTCACCAAGAGAGATCAAAGTTAATTTGAAAGAACACATAGATTTATCCATGTATAAGCCATTAATGGGAATCACATGGAAAGACAGAAAATATGTAATAAACTGAGTCGTGATCACAAAGAATAAAACAAAAGGCATATCATTAAGGCACTAGGCACAAAAACCAACTTAAGCCCAAAAATGGAGGAAGAAATGATTGCAGACAATTAACCAGAATTAGAGGCTGTGAAATGCACCTACTTCATTAACTGGAAAAAGAACCTTGCGTGCCTTATAAAAATACCAAGCATTTAATCTTCAGAATTACAAGGCCAACGATTTCAGCAGTTGTTAGAGTTATCAACGTGGATTCCAAAATCGCTCGTGTAAGATCCTAAAAATGAGAGCGCCTGGTCTTCACCTCCCACTCCTGCACCCTGCACCCCTACGAACCAGCTGGTGAAATCTGTCCTTCACTGTAGCGGTTTCTATCTCGGTCAATTTAAGACAGACCGTTCTCTGTTCACACAACACTGCCTTGCCTACCAATGGGGATCCTAATAAGATTTTATGGTGTTATGGGACTTTTCTGTCTCATCTTCCCCTCTTGGTCCTGCATCATGTTGAGGGCAATTACACATTTATTTATTACACATCCCCAAATATAAAATCACGAAAACTATACCAAAGACAGCCGCTTTTCAATCACCCATCAAGACACACCGGTTTCAAAAGACCGTCTTTTGCCACGTCCTGAAGGTCATTACTCATTCTGGAAAGCTCATTTCAAAGGCCTCTTTCATCTTTTGATATCGTTAGAGAGTGTGTGTACCAAAGTGCTGTTTGGGGAAGTCGCTCCACACTCCCCTCTCAGGGCATGATTAGTGGCAGGCGAGGGCACCAATTTAGGCTCTGCTACACAATGCCCAAGTAGCCCAGAGAGAAAAGAAACTACCCATTACACAACTGGCGATTGGAGCTACATGATGCCAAATTGTGTTGACTCATTCCTCCCCCTCCCCACCACATGAGCTGAGCTGAGCTCATTCTGAGTATCTGGGAATGAATATGCTTAACGTGCTAGACTGGAAATGACTACAAAGATACATGTTCTTCGCCATCTGGAAGCACTCAAATTCTAAAATGTAGCCATGTTCTACAAGCTCTGGATCCCTCTGCATGGGGTGATCTTCCTATCTACCATGCTCTTGATTTGACCAATATGCTTTAACGCCTGGATCCACCTTTTCCTGAAGCTTCAGAGCATCTCATAGACTTTTTAGTGTTGTGAACCAGTATAATTTCCCACGTTGTGGTTTTTTCTTAAACCAGACAGTAAGCACTCCAACTGGTTTCCTTTCATTACCTCATTCAGTCATTACAACTGCCCTAGAGTAATTGCCTCTATTACCCACGCTGGTCTTTGAGGATGCCCCACCCATATCTCTGAAGAACATACCTTTTCCTCCCAAGCATGCTGACTGTGAACAACTATGCTTCTGGACTGACCAATTATTTGGTTCTGTCTGGCAGGTACACAGGACCTGGAAATGCTGGAAAGAGATGGTCATGGGAGAACTGTCCAGCAAGAGATTCAGTGGAGACCATCCCAGCATCCTTCCTCCTCTGGGAAAATTCTGACATGCATGTTCAACACTCTTCTCCAGAGGTCCCCAGAACGACTGAGCTCTCATTGTCCACAGTAAAGACACAACGGTAGCTCATCCATCACTAGCCTCTTCCCTGCTCCTCAGATGGTGGATCCCAGGACCAACAACCAAAGTAGTTGCTTCAGGGTTTCACTCAGGGAGAGCACAGTGAAGTCAGCACATCC
>PVKS010024842.1:0-30602 GCA_004027875.1 Aplodontia rufa | reverse complement strand
CAATAAATGAAGTAGGGAACTAAACAGAAACTTCTCAACAGAAGAAGTTCAAAAGGCTATATATATATATATATATATATATATATATATATATATATATATATATAAATGTCCCTCCCTACTAGCAATGGGAGAAATGCAAATTAAAACTTTAAAGTTGCAAAAATGAAAAATATGAACAATAACAGATGCTGGAGAGGTTGTAGGGAGAAAGGAGTACTAAATACTATTAGTGAGACTGCAAACTTGTAAAACTTGTACAGACACTCTAGAAATCAGTGTGGACACTCCTAAAAAAAAAAAAAACAAAACAAAACAGAAAACTAGGAATGGAACCACCGTAAGAATCAGCTACCCTAAATATCCTGTGGTATTTTTCCTGAAGAACTATAATTGGCAGCATACTACAGAGACACAGCTGCAACAATGTTTATAGCATCTTAATTTATAATAGCTGAACTATGGAACCAACCCTGATGTCCCTCACTGGATGAATGGATTCAAAATATAATGGAGTTCTATTGCTCTTAGAAAGAATGATATCATAGCCTTTGCAGCTAAATGGATGGAAATGGAAAAAAAAATCATGCTGAGACATATACCAAACACAGAGACTTAAAGGCTGAATGTCTTCTCTCATATGTGGAAACTAGAATAAAGCCTAATAAAGGAAGAAAGTTAGCTATGTTTAATTAATAAACTCACCAAAGATGAAATTTCACATAAGATAAGGGGAACTACAACCATGAAGTTCAGGGAGAAAGGGAGGAGGAAGAAAAACGGGGGGTTGTCAATATGGCTGGGTACACTTGACTCCCATGAGAAATCAAACTATATCTAGGTAGGCCTAAAAAAATAATTTTCACTAATTAATATACTTGTATATGCTAATTTCTATTTGTAGTATGGGATATTACAGGGGAGACATGAGATCAGGGAATGGATGAAGTAGAGGAAATCCTGGAATGGGATCAGGGTTAACTTCCTTTGTCAATATCTACGGATGCATGAGTGTGTAACAAGGATTCACTCTAATATGTAAGACTATGTCAAACAAATGCATAAAATAAAACAAAAATTTAAAAATCACAGCTAGCATCATAATAAAGATTGCATTAATCCTATAGGCTTAAATGTAGAAAAGTTAATCATACAATTTATAATTTAAACCAAGATAATTTTATTTGTTTATTTATTTTAAATAAAAATGAACTCTTTTATTGAAGAACATCTCAGAGAGTTTAAAAAGAATATTTGGAAAGCATTTTTCAAATGTTTTTGACCACTAACCTGATCTTCTAATTCAATGAATACCAGAAAGAATGAGTTGTTGGCACTAGAAAAAAATAGGACATAAACTTAAGGAATACCATTTGATACATTGTTCAGTACGGATGATCATTTGCAAACATGGTCATTTATTAAAATAAAATATGTTGAACAATTTAATAGATGGCCAAATGGTCATACAAATGTTTTCTTATGTTTTTATTTTTGTATTTATTATTTATCACTAAAATATTCTTTATCACAAATGCAAAAGAAGTGTTATCAATAAATATGCTGGGATAAAAAAACAAAAGAATTATACTGGGATTTAAAAAAAAAGGTCACAAAGTTTCCTCATAGAAAAACTATAGACTTTTAAAGAAACTAAGTGGTTTTTAGTGATATGTTAGATCAGTGTCAATGTTTGATATATTCTATATACTATTTTTCATCACTTTAATGAAATTAAAATTTTAATTACAGAAGGAATTTTGCTTTCTACTTTTGTGTTATATTTAAAATGCTTAGCTTGTTTTGTTACATTTTAAGAAATTAATATGTGGAGAGAACATCAGGGACCATTAATAACATTGCTAGCAGTAATGATTAACATCAATATATATTTATTTAGTCCAGTACTGTTCCAAAACTTTTACCTTAATTAAATAATTTAATTCACACATCAAATTTATGGCTTAAAATATATTATTTCCATTTTACGGATGAGAAAACTGTGAGATTTAATTTGATTAAATTATTTATCAAAGTCACATAACTAAACTGTAGAGATGGAATTTGAATGTATATAGCTGTGTTCCAAACCTTAGTTTTAACCACTACATTACATTTTTTGGTAGAAGAGAGTAAAATGGGAATAGAAGGTACAGGAAAATGCACTGATCACTTACACTGTGGCAGGCATTATTTTAGGGTCTGTACAGACACTCGAACTACATAGCAACCTTGTAAAGTGCATTATGCTAAGCTTCTTAAAAAGATGGAAATTTTCTTTCTAAAAATTCAAAAATCCTTCAAGATTAGATATGTTAACTATATTGTAGTTTAATACTTCCATTATGATCCACATGATATATTAACTCAAATTATAGAATTCTTTCTACCAAAGAAGATCTTAAGGAGAAATTGCATTTATACAATTCCAGAAATGCTGATTAAAATATAAAAGTAAATAAACGCATGGCTCTATTTTTGTAATTGCCAAAAATAATCCTCCTTGACTTTTCTTTCCACCTTGAAATGAAGCATTTTAACTTAGCAATGAACAACTCAGAATTGTGGCTATTCTTGATATTTACTTTCTTATTATTTCAAGTGTTAAAGGAATTCCACATAAAAAATAGCTTTTAAATAAAGTGATTTATCAAGAATTTTAGAGGTTTCTGAAATGCAGGCATATTATAGGAATCATTTCCTCAGATTTTGTGTTAAAATACTGATTAAATTAAATTCAGATTATAACTGGATTTTATTAAAATAAGTTTCTGAGGAACACATAATAAATCCATATTCAATGATGTACCGGACAGTATTTACAAACAAGAGACTCATTAAGATAGCAATTCAAATGTTTCACTAAAAGATATTACTACAGAGAATATGATTTTTCAACAATTCAATTAGCCAATAATTGAAAACCCATGCAAGCTTGAAGTAATATTCAGGATTTATTTTAGAGTCATTAAATACATAAAAGAAATAATAAAAAAGGACAAGTAATGATTCTTTTTTATTGTAAAATGGTGTTAGAATAATGAATGTGTAAGAATGGAAAGGTAGAATATTCTTGTACAAAGAAAAATTACTTCTCAAACTTAATATCTATATCTTGATCAAAACAGGTCTGCCTAAAAGTGAAGGTTGAATCCACCATATAACCCAACTATCCTTCTGGGTACTTTCCCAGATGAGTTTGAATCAGCACATGACAGTGACACAGCAAAATCTGTGTTCATAGCAGCTCAATTTACAATAGCTAAATTATGGAACCAACCCAGATGTCTCTCACTGGATGAATGGATCCAACATGTCTGGTATATATATATGTATGTGTGTATACACACACACACACATATATATATATTATATTTATATATATATAATATATATATATATATATATATGCAATAGAGTTCTACTCAGCTATTAGAAGCAATGATATTGCATCTATGAAGGTAAGTGGATGGCAATGGAAGAAATCATGCTGAGCCAAGTTAGCCAAACCCAGAGAGTCAAGGGCTGAATGCTTTCCCTCATTTGATGAGGTTGGAGCTAAATGAATGCTTGGGGGGAAAGGTAGATAAACTCATGGATTAGAACTAAAGAACAAAAATGCAATATGTTAATATATATGAGATACAGTTTTAAGATACTGCATATGATATTTGAACTAGCTGTACTGCATGCCTTTACAAAAATGTAAACGTTTAATCCTATTGTCAAAAATATCGAAAAATAACAAGGGATGATAGGAAAGAAGGACAATAGAAAATACTAGAACTGAGATAAAGTAAGATATATGTCACTGTATATGCTATAGTCATATATACATAAAATGTTCATCATAAGTATAAGAATTACGTCAATGTACTTGGGTATTTTAGGAAAAATACAGAACCTATAGAGAGAACAGGGAAAAGAGGAGAGAGGTAGGAGTATATGTGGGTGGGGATATTGACCAAATTGTATTGATGTACTGTATGCATCTATGAATACATGACAACAAATCCTATCATTATGTACAACTATAATGCACTAAAAATAAATTAAAAAAAATAAACAAATGAGAACTTCTGATAGGATTATAAGTGGATTCACATTCATAAGCTTAATGTGCTGACAGACTGGTGGACTCAGATTACTCAGTGGAATCCAAGGGGATTAACAGGGATTAAAGATTGTTTGAAGACTATCAGTTTAAAAATCCACTAATTAAGTATAATATAATAATGGTGTTCAGCCTGAGAGGTTTGCACATTTGAAACCTTAAGTAAGCAAGGCATTCCTTTCTGAACTCTTCAGAGGTGTCTCCATAGAGTTGTGCTTTCAGTTAAAGCCTTAAAGGCCAAGAATCTAAGACACATAGAGGAGATAATTTCTACTGTAGGAGACTGCCCTTTACTATTAGAGACATCCTCATGACTATGCTTCTGTGTGCTGGAACAGTTCATAACTGGTCAAGACCTCTAAAATTACTCTCAATTTTGTCAATAGAATAGTATCATCTGGACTCAATCCTCACCTTGCTCCTACTTCTGTTAGCTTGTTTGTATTATCTCTAGATCACTTACAATGCATGATACTACGTAAATGTTATGTAAGTAGCACTGTACTCTAGTTTCAGGAGAATAATGATACAAATAAAGAGTTAATATATATTTAGAACAAATACAACTTTTTAAAAATTACTTAATTTCACACTTAAAAATCTGTGAATGTGGAACACATGTATACAGACAGCCAACTATATGTTGAAAAATGATGAATAAAAGAGAGAAGGAAGGAAGGAAAGTAGGAAGGGAATGCTCTAGGTTTGTGTCTGTGAAAGATATTCTTATTAATACTTGATATAAACAATTTAATTAATTTCAGATGTAATATAATTTTCAAACAAAGCTTTTCCTCCAAACATTTAAGTTCTTTTCATTTAGCTATGTGCATAACATAATTTTCAAGGTATAAACTAAAATAATACATAAATATAGATAAATTGGAGATTACTCACAATTGCATATAACTTAGAACTATGCAGACGTTAAGTGCTTCTATTTTACAAATTGTAGCAAAAAATATATTTAATCACTCATATGCTGCTAGTAATGTAAACTTAAGCCTTCAGGGAGTACAAATTTGTGTCCAAAAACATGTGGTGTGAGGACTTTGAGTCATTATGTGCTATAAATATCAGTGTCCTCCTGATACATGCTTGCCCCTTTAACCTCTCTAAGGCTTTAGATAATTTAAAATATGAGGTCATGGAATGCTCATTTCTCAATGTTGCTTAAATCACTGATCATTTGTTGAATGCTATTTTGGGCATGAAGGGGTACTGGGATTGAACCCAGGATCACTCAACCACTGATAGATTCCCCAACCCTTTTTATGTTTTATTTTGAGACATGGTTTGGCTAATTTGCACAGGCTGTCTTTGAGCTTGCTGTCCTCCTGCCTCAACCTCCTGAGCTATTGGGATTACAAATACCATGTCCCATCACATCCCATGGTGGGGGAAATATATATACACAAGTGTATATACTAAGAAAGAAAGTTGTTAAGTAGCTTTGAGCATATGAGTTAGTGAAATGAGTGAAAAGAAAAAAAAAGGATTAGTGAGTTCTTCATGAATGGGATCAGTTCACTTTTAGAAGAGACCTGACAAAGTTCCCTAGACTTTTATACTATGTAAGCACACAGGGAGAAGGTGGCCATCCATTTGCGAACAAAGAAGACCTCACTAGACAATCTGCAGGCTCCTTTAGCTTGTATTCCTAGCCTGTAGTAGTGTGAAAAGTATTTTGTTTTTTATAAGTCATTCAGTCTATGATAATTTTGTTATAGTAGCCTGAACTCACTGAGAGAGATTCCTGGTACTCAGTGAACATAAAATTAGAATATGTATGTGCATGTATTTCTGAAAGGTTCAAACACATATTAAATATGTATTAAAATATTTTAATAAGTTTGAACTGTTTTATACATATTCCTAATCGTAGATTATGCACATAGACAGAAAACAAAAAAAATATTTTCCATTAATAATAAATCATGTGAAATTTCTATTGAACCTTTCTTTAATAGTTCTCTAAATACAAAATGAGTGTGAGAATTTCATTTTATTATTGCATTTATAAATTTCAAATCATTAGCTATATCCTATTTTATTGAAGACTCTGTGCAATAGTCTTTTGGGGAAATTCCTCACCGAAGGTGATATTTTGGGTACCTCAATGGAATATCATGTGTCAATACAATTTAAGGAGAAGGGAAATAAGAACCTTGCCCAATGTCATAAGCTGTTAAATATGAGAAGTGGTTGAGTATCTGCAAAGCCTTAGCAAATCCCCTGATATCATGTTGTCTCCCTGTGGCACTCCTGAAAAGGCTCACAAAGGATTTGCTTCTCCGTTTACTGAGCCATCTTCATACTATTTGTTCTATCTTCTACATAGTCACCAAATTTAATTTGCTGAAAGAGATATATAAAAAAGCACTCTCCTTATTTATGAGAAGAAAGTCTTAAGTGCCTTTACAAGATGTACATCTTTTATCAGCCACACCATACCATTTTACTCGTTTGTTTCATTCTGAAATAACATGCATATAATTTTTTACATCAGACAAGGAGCCTTACTTGCTACCTACCAGCTTTTTCTCTTTTCTTTTTCTTTTTTGCCTATAATTTACTATTCTTCTTCCTAGAATGTTCTTTCCAAATCACCCAGGCTAACATATTGTGCTATGTGTTCATTAAGATTTTTAAATGCATCCTTTAATGAAATACTTCTTCAAATCTCAGCATAAAAGCTAAACTTCTATAGACAAAAGAATAGTTTCCATATACATTTAATATGGTTTGAGCTACATTTGTGTTTGCCATGAACCATATTATAATTTTTTAAAAAAAAATTGTTTAGAGAGAGGGGGAGAGAAAAAGAGAGAGAGGGTATCAATTTTATTTATTTTTATTTTTCCATTTGACTTTTTCTTCTCTGACACTTGGTTATATATGTGGTGCTGGGTTTGAACCTGGGTACTCATGCGTGCCAGACAAGTGCTACAACCCCTGAGCCACCACTCCAGTCCATATAATCTATTTATTTATTATTTATTTTTATTTTTAAAGAGAAAGGGGAAGAGAGAAAGAGAAAGGGGAAGACAGAACCAGTTTTAATATTTCATTTTGCCTCCATTTCTCCAACATTTAGTTGTATACATGGTGCTGGTGTTTGAACCTGGGTTCCTGCACATGCCAGGCAAGTGCTTTAACTACTGAGCCACTGCTCCAGCCCCTGTAATCTATTTTTAAATGTGTACTCTTTCTTTCCAGGTAGGTTCATATATCTTAAGGAAAGTGAAATGTTTGATTTTCAGCCCATGTGATCTGTAGTAGCTACTCAAAATAGCTCCTTGTTCATTTTGAATAACAAGATAGGCATGCTCCTTTCACCATTATTTATATGTCTTGGATATAGTCACCACTTTGTTTCCTTACCCAGAAATGTTATCTAAGTCTTATGAACTTTTTGAACAGGTGTTTTCAACTATTAACTTTTTTCATTCAATCTCAGTTTACCAAGAAAGAGACTTTCCTTTAATTGTAAAATATGTCCCACTTAATTTTCTTTCCTTAATGTTTAGCATTTCTTTTCCATCTTATCTTTCTAGGTTTTCTTTTTTTTTTAATTATTATTTTTGAACAACCTTACACGATTTTAACAAAATAATATAAAATGTGTATAAAATATAAAATGTGTAAATATTCTGGATATTGCAATTATCTCCAGGAGTGCCCCCCCCCAATTACCCTCCCTTATCCCTCCCTTCCCTTTCCCTTTATAATTCTAAAAAAAGGTATTAGATTGTAAAGCATTACATCTTATCTGGATTTAACTCATGTTACTAGATCAACTTTCTCACTGTCCAGGGTCTAGTCCCCACCTCCATTTCTAGGTTTTCTTAAGTTAAAAGAAAATTTTCCAAAGACAAAAATGTTTATTCACTTTTCATGGGTCTAAAATTTTGTTTTTTAAGTTATAACCTATTTTCTATATTTATGACAAAAACCATGACAGGTATTAGTTTATCTTGTCTCTAAACAGAATGCTATCTTTGGAATAAAATTCAAGAGGAACCTGGATGCAAAATGTTCTGATTTTATATCCAAGATGCATTTATTGTGCAAAAGCATTTAGATCAGATGATCTTTTTTGAATCATGGCAATATTAAGAAGTTCAACTCCATAGCATGTATCTCAGTCCTTCTCAGTCTATGTAGTACAAAATTGCATTTTCTATTTCTAATTTTTCATTAATTGATACATGGTAAAATACAATTCGTGAAAATAAATTACTAAATTAAATGCTGGTTTACCAAAGACAAGCCTCACTTCACACAAAAGCACATTAACAAGTTTAGATAAAGATATAAAGAAAGCATGGATACAAAGTAACCATACTTTGGATACAAAGTAACCAAATATTACTGTGGTGAGGAACACATTTGCTTATAGGAGCTCATAAGTGGCACACAAGGACTTGTTATAACCATTGGACCATATTGGAATGACTGTGGAAGGGGCAGATTGTGACAGAAGACATTCCAGGCAAAGGAATCAAAATTGCTCAAAATTCAAAAAACAGAAGTTGCAAAATGTTGTCTAGGAATAGTGAGTAGTATAGAAGGCTGAAACATGCAGTAATAAAGAAGAGTTAAAAAGCAAGAACACAAAAAAGGCTGCATAAGAATGAGAGCTGAAAAATGAATTGGGACAAATAAGTTTATCCAAGTACTTCCATCTATGACAACCAAACACATTCTAATGTTTCTACCTCCAAAGCACATAACATCAGCCCTCAGGTCTATTCATCCTACTCACCACTGAGGACACACTAAATATCTTCCTTGAATATTTGAGGAAATCTTATCCAGAAACAACCTGTTGTATATAGACTGTTCCTAGTACCACTCTGAACCAACCACTGTCAATGAGAAAGGATTATCAATACTAATAGAAACTAATCAAGGTTTGTCTCCTATCCTGTATGAATAAATGGATACTTAGTCTCTGCTTACAAAGAGTAAGGAGGGAGTGACTGGGGGCATCACTCAATGATATCTGCCACAAACACTAATTAATGTGCTCTTAATTCCTTCAGTAATGGGAAGGAACAGAGCACAACAGTCACAAATACTATCATAAAAAGATAGCTAATTCCTATGTTACACAGCATATGTGATCGATATACACATCTGTAAACATCCAAATAAAAATATATGAAAAACAGAAATGCAAATATTTTAAGTAACTTTGTTTTAGTTGTACAGAATGCAGTTAGTTCTAAAATTCTTTGTTACTCCTGAAGACTTCTGGACTAACAATTTAAAATTATCTATGCAGAGTTTTTTATGATATAAATTTTTGATATCACATTTTTAAATTTAATATTCTAGAGACTTAAAATTTATATGTAATTTGCTTGAATATTAAATAATGACATTTTATTTCATCTGTCTAATAAATAGAATGTTTAAAGCCTTCCTTTGACTAAATTGGATGGACAAGACAGCATCTCCTGAAAGCGTTACACCTATTCTTAAATACCTTGCCTGAAATGAAAGTGAGATAACACAGTCATGCAATGAAATACAACTTGATTTGAGCTAAAGGTTATCATGGACACTTTTCAGGTTAGAGTATTAAGAGCTCTTGCTAGAGCAAGGTACACACAGTACATTAAAGCTTGATTCTGCCACAAGTTAGGTTCCTCATTTCAACTCTCTGTGTGCCACAACTTGTTTTATAAAGGGAAGGTATAATAACACCTACTTCATTAGCAGGAAAGGATAATGCAGAAAGGGACAGAGGTATTGGACCATGTCTAAATAAAAAGAAGAAAATGCAGTCTGAAGTTTCTATTGAAATTCTACTACATCTGAATTAAAAAATTCATGAGATATTAATTGTCATACTCTATCAGAAGCAGTAGGAGAAAGAAGCCTGGGAAGGAAAAGAAAATAGGTCAGAAAAGAGAGGAAGAGGAAAAGAGAATAGGAGAAAGAGGAAGAAAAAGAAGATATTGTCATTCACATGAACATTAAGTTCTTAAAATTTCCAGAAGACTTCCTAAGGCAGATGTTATATTCACATTGAGGGTAAACAAATGGAGGCATGAATATGTTAAATGTCATACACAAGAAAAAACATTAAAAGTGAAAATGTCAGCCTTTCCTGATAATCATTAGACATTGTACATTTAATACTCTGAAATTTAAGCACTACTGAAATTTACAGGTGTTAAATGTACAATTTTTATGTAGTTTTACAATTCCATAATTTTGTTTACTTTTTCTGATATTTTTGACATTAGAAAGATTAGAAAATTGTTGAACACTTTGTTTTATTTGTAAGAAATCTTTAGAAAGATTTTGATAATTTTGAAGTAATGAAAACAAATCACCGGAAACAGTCCTCTTAAGGTAAATTTCCTTGGAGAAAAGATCAAAGAAGAGAAAGTAAGAAGATCCTGGAAAAATTTATCAGCCATAGCTTTTAGTGTTCCTGCTATACTCTTGATTCAATGACTTATCACTAGATAAGCTTCTGACATTTTCCAAAATAGAAGTGAGACAAGGATAGACAGCAACTGGAAATAATTAATCATTAAAGTTTAAAATTTATTTTGATGTTCCAGTAAACACTTAAGAATGTTATGTAATGATACATTTTTAAATCTTTCCATTTTATAGATCTTGATTAGTTACGTTATGTTAATCACTCAGGGGAAGTCACTAAATTAATTAAATCAATATTTCCATCTGTTTCATGAAAAGTTTGCTACCTTGTTATCACAGCATGACTATTCATTAATAAATTATGCAGTAATTCAAAGCTACCTGATATGCATCTGTGCTTGGGGCAAGTCATGAGAAATTTGGCATTTGGTGAAATGGTTTGAAGAAATGTCTATTTATTTAAATATAGTTGTATTTATTCCAGTAGTAATTTGATTCAGGAAATAGCAAAATGTATTTTTAATATTATACCCTTCCACCTTGAAATTCCCAGCTAGATGTGACTGCACTATCAAGTCTAACTCTTTTTGAAAGAGGTGTCCAGTTATTCAGCACATACTGGCTAAACACTTGGTGTCAAACACTAATCCAATGCAGAAAACACTGGAGTGAAAAAGAACAAACTACAGAAATTTCTGCCTTTGTGAAGCTGACATACTAAGGGAAGACTACATAATAAACTACATGAAAAAATAAAGTGAATATATGTCAGATGATAGAGAATGAGAGAAGTAAAAGTAGTAGTGTTGATAGGCTTTGCAGTTTTAAAGAGTCAGGAAGTCTCCAGGAATGCATGACTGGTAGTATATAAAGAAAGGCTTTGACTGGTTTTGAGAAAAGCATGGTATCTGACACCATTCAACAGGCTAATTCTGGTTGCTATGTAGGGAATATACTGAAAGTACTAACAATAAAAGCAGGGTGAAGTTTTAGGAATGCTGGAAATAAAGGTGGTGGAAATTTGCCAGAGCCTGGAGCTATTTTGGAGGTATTTCCAAGAAGACAGATTGTATGTGAAAATAAATAATGATGAATAGTGACTCCTCAAAGTCTTTGGTTTGAGCTATTTGAAGAATGTAATTGCCACTTATTTATTTGGAGAACAGTGTGGAATAATACTGGGAAAAGACTAAGTGCTAAATTCGAGATAGGATGGATGGATGGATGGATGGATGGATGGATAGATGATAGACATAGATACATGATAATAAATGATAGATTATAGATATGGATAGATAATAGATGATAGACAAATAGAGGAATTTTAAGTTCAGGGGGAAATATGCTGCAGCTGTATACTTTTAAATCATCAATAGGCAGATGATATTTATAACTATGGAATAAAACATGACAAATGTTGAAGAAGGAAAGAATTTCTTATAACTGATTTGACAGTCCACACCTAATACGTTAGATGGTGAATCAGGAGAGAGTAAAAAGACAAGCCAACAAAATACTATATGCTAAAATATACATTCTCAACAAAATTCAATGAAACGTTTTATTGAAGAGGATTTGATTGGTGACACATGCCTATAATGCCAGCAACTCAGAAGTTTGAGGCAGGAGGATCAAAGTTCAAGGCCAGGCTAGACAACTGAGTTAGAACCTGTCCAAATTAAAAATAAATAAATAAAGTTGGGGATGTAGCTCAGTGGTAAAAACTCTGATGGATTTAATCCCCAATACCACATGCACACACACACACAGGGATTTATTAACAGTGGAAAATGTTGCTAGTGCAGTATGAGAATTTAGCAGAAGTATTCGTCACTGCCTCACTGGTGACTTCAGCAAGCCCTGATTCTGAGCAGTAAAAGAAGTAAACACCCAAATGGAACAGGCTTATAATAGAATGAGGGCAGATAATTACAACACATTAATCAATGAGAGTCAAGGGCTGAAGCTGGAGAAATTAGTAGAGGCAAAAGAAGTTCTTCTGTTGTTTGAGATGTGTTTTATGCATGTGTGTGTCAGGGTAAGTAGAAAAATCTGATTCATATATTATGCTCATTGCTAGGACTTACTCTCATACTTTTTTCCTAGGAATAATTTGAGTCCTTATTTTTCTGTTTTAAAGATTGGGTTATAATATCTAGGCATGAAACAATTTTTTTTTTGCTACAGCATACATTATTAAGATATATGTAGCCTACTGAAGATATTTGAAGATATCATTTCTAACATAAACATTATAACAACTCATTTCAATGGATAATCAAATACCAAGACATACATCTTAAATTAGAATCTAATAAATTATACATTATATAAGTTGATTGTGTAATAAAGGAAGGTGAGGAATTGAAAGTTAATCCCCTGTTCAGCCTATTGGACTTCTATTAAGTTTTTCCCTTTGAGGTGAAAACACCAGGACCATTAACTACTCAAATGTGAGATTAATAAAAAAAACTTTTATCGCAAAAGAATGATGTCTCCAAGTACTTATAAGTGTTTTGTCATTGTATATACAATTGTCAAGTATATAAAAAATGTTCTTCATAGGCAAAAGAATTTATCACTGTACTTGTGTATATTAGAAAAAAATATATGACCAACAAAAAGAGGCAAGGGACCAGGGTACAGGAAGAAGGAGGTATATGGGGTGCTGTGGGGATTCTTGACCAAATTATATTGTTGTATTGTGTGCATCTATGGATATGTGACAACAAATCCTGTCACTATGTTCAACTGTAATGCACCAAAAAGTTGTTAAAAAAACAATGATGACTTTTGTAATGTTTTCTTTTTTGCAAAATAATTAATACCTGGGAACATAAAAATTCCTGTTTTACCTTCAAATAAAATCTTGACAATAAATATTTCAAGCATATGAAGGAAATAATTAGGAACTGATTACACTTTCACTTCAAGGTGATAATCCTTGAATTATTTCCTTTCTATTTGAGTTATTGCCTAGTTTCCCCTGTTTTAAAAGTGCTGTTCTTATAAAATTTAAGTTTTCATAGTGATACATTGCAAAACATAGCAATTTATGGTTGAGACTTTTATATTCTAGATTTGTGTTATTGTATGTTTTTTAAAAATTCAAACCTTTATGTAGGTACTAAACAAATAAATTATATCATGCATTAAATCCATATAACAAAATTCTATTTTGTATAATATATTCACCACATATATGGCTCCAGGAGACCTATAGAAAAGACATAATATTAAAAGTTGTGGAGAAAGACAAGTTCTTTAATCTTTTAAATGTCACTTAGCTCCTGTATAAACTTGTAGAATCCTTTATCTTTTTTCCCATCTGGAAATAAATAATATTGCCCAACTAATAGATCAGCAACACTGTTATAATTAGTAAATATGAAACTGTATATGATCTGGGCAACTGCAAGCAGTAACAATTTCTTCTCTTTTTCTTTTATCTAGAAGCCCATGTAGAGAACAGTTAATTGGAATAAATAATTGAATTTTATTTTTAGGATAACTACAAAAACTCATCCAACATTTTTGTAAAGCAAAATAAATTAAAAATATTTTATTAAATACATCAGTCTTATAATAAGCTAGTTTATTTTGAAATTTATAAGAAAGAAGATATTTGGAATATAAATGTGCACATATGTTCATCTTAAATTTATAATATGAGAAGTATGAATTTCATCATTCCTTATTGACCCATCTGTGAATATGAAAATATGAATATGAAATATTTGGAAGCATATTAAACATGGCATTCTTTTCAGGAAATTGAAGACTGTGGTTTTCAAACAAATTTTCATACAAATTGAGGTGGTTACTTTTAAGCCAAATAGTTGACAACACAAAATTTAAAACTCAGTAGATTTTTTATAAATGCTAAATATTGTTACTAGTAACTTCCATGGCTTTTGCTTACCATTTTCCACAACTACTTTTAAAATTCTGTGAAAATTTACATATGCAATTAAATGCCTTAAGAGAAAACTTAGAAAAGGTCTCCATGTAGATTGAGAACTTAAGCATTGGAACTTCATTTCTGCATAATGATTAACAGACAGTAAGAAAATCAGAACCTACATATTGGTTACCATTTAATTAATTTATATTGAACATGAAAATATGGCAAGTATCTTCTCCTGAAACAATGTAAAATGTTCCTGCCCTGTTCACCTTAAAATTTAGTTTCAAAAGACAGGAGCACTTTTTAGCATAGTTCTATAAGCATTTAATCAAACAGGATCAATAACCTTGAGGTGAAATTAATAAAAAAAAGAAGTAAATAAAGCTCACTCACCTTATCCAGGATACATATCTGCTTCCTGGTTTGAGCATCAAGTATTTCAATCTCAAAGTGAGTTGTTTTTGAATGTTTGACTGCGGGAGTTGCTTTTAGAGAGCCTGCTGAGAGTACAAGTTGAGACAAAGAGTGGAAATTTCTCATCTCGTTCCTAGTTATGGACCTTGAAATTCCTTGGAATGATAATTCTCGCTTGTGATTTGAAGCAAGGGACCTGTGTCTTTTGAACATTGTGTGAGCTAGTAGGAGAAGCTGTCATGTAAACAGGAGATAGTGGCAAGCGAGTTCCTTTTGCACCAGTTAAATACCTCTGGCGAACCCTGAGAGGTCAAGTGGCATGCCATTCCAAGAGTTCAGCTTTATTTAGCAGGCTTGAAAACAATGACTGATCTTATTTCTATATATAACACATTATTAAGAATTGCTGACGTGTAGATAGAGTATTACTTTACCAGCATTTGAATTATTTCTTGCTGTATTTTTTATCTCTGCTTCTTAATATGACCATACTTTATCTGATATTCCAAAATATGAAAATAGATATTTTTATTATTTCTGAATTCTGGATGCACACAAATCTTCAAATACATGCATATTATTACATGCACATTAACATTGAGCTATATTTAACTTTAGCATAGTGCCATCTCATAGTTTCAATTACAAAAAAGTACATTGTATAACAGATTTTAAAATGCTGTCTTAAGAAACGACTTATTGTTGTTTCCTCAAATTTGCTATTGTAAATTGAGATACTACAAACATTGATGTTGCTTTGTCTCTGTAATAAGCTGATTCTATCTCTTGTGAGAAAATACACAGGAGCAGGATAACTGGATCTATGTAATGGTTTGATCCCTAATTGTTTGAAGAGTCTCTACGCTGCTTTCCAGTGTGGCTGTACTAGTTTGTAATTCCACCAACAGTGTGTTAGTGTTCCTTTTTCCCTCCAGCCCCTCCAGCATTTGTTATTGTGTTTTTCATTTTTAGTGTTTTGACTGGAGTGAGGTGGAATCTCAGTGCTATTTTGATTTGCATTTCTCTGATTGCTAGTGATGTAGAACATTCTCATAAATCTTTTGGCTTTTTGAACATTCTCTGTTGAGAAGTTTCTGTTTAGTCCCATAGCCCATTTATTGATTGGAGTTTTTTTTTTTTTTTGGTGTTAAGTTTTTGAGTTCTTTGTATATTCTGTTTATAGCAGCTGAATTTGCAAGAATAAAATTATATATATATATATATATATATATATATAGATAGATAGATAGATATAGATAGATGATGGAGTTCAACTCAGCTATTAGAAAGAACAAAACCACGGGTGTTTTTTTGGCAGGTAAGTGGATGGAAATGGAAAAAATCATGCTAAGTGAAACAAGCCAAAAACAGAGATTTAAGTGTTCAAATATTTTTCTCATATGTGGAAGATAGAATTAAACCTAAAATAGGATGAAAGTTAATCAAATTTATTTAATACATCAACCAAAACTGAAGTAACATATAAACTGTAGAGACTATAGCTATGAAAGGAGTGGGAGAAGGAGGAGAGGGAGGGGAAAAGGGCAGTGTTCAATATTGTAGAGTACAATTGACTCACAGGAGAACCGCAAATATACCTGAGTAGGCATATAAATATAGAAATTTGAATGTTTAAATTGAATGCATGGTCAGTTATATCTGTAACTTGGGAAAACTACAGAGGAGTCATGAGTTCAGGGAGTGGGGGGAGCAGGGGGTGGCAAGATCCTGGAGAAGGATTAGATTTAAGAAACTGTCAATACATATACATGTATGAATGAGAACCAGTGAATCCCTTCATTATGTAAAACGATGCTGAACCAATTAAAAACAAAGAAGGAAGATCAATGGAACAGAATAGAAGATACGAAAATCAACCCTCAAATATTTAACAAATCTGATATTTGATAAAGGGGACAAATGCATAGTGTGGAAGAGGGACAGTCTGTTCAACAAATGGTACTGGACAAACTGCAAACAAACATATGCATACAACTAAAATTGGATCCTTAATTCTCACCTGGCACAAAAATAAAATCAAAATGGTTCAAGGACCTGGAAATTAAACCACCAACTATACAATTGTCACAAGAAAAAATAGGATCAACACTACATGATAAAGGTGTTGGCACCGTCTTTCTTAAAAAGACTCCCATAGCACAAGAATTAAAGCCAAGAATAAATGAATGAGATGCCATTAAAATAAAAGCTTCTGTACAGATAAAGATTTAGTCAAGAGTGTCAAGAGAGAACCTACAGAATGACAGAAAATCTTTGCTTCCTTCACTTCAAACAGAGGGCTAATATCCAGAATACACAAAGAACTCAAAAAACTGAACACCAAACCACAAATAATTCAATCAACCAATGGGCTGGAGAGCTAAATAGAAATTTCTCAATGGAGAAAGTCCAAAAAGCCCATAAATATATGAGGAAAATGCTCTGCAACACTATCAATCAGAGAAATGCAAATTCTCTGAGATTCCACTTCACTCCTGTCAAAGTGGCAAAAATGAAGATTACAAGCAGTGACAGATGCTAGAGGGGTTGTGGGAAGAGAGGAATACTCTCACAACATTGGTGGGACTGCAATCTTCTGCAGGCACTCTGGAAAGCAGTGTGGAGATTCCTCAAAAAACTAGGGATGGAACCACCTTATGACCCAGCTATCCCACTCCTGAGTATTTTCCCAAAAGTGCTAAAATTGGCATATTACAGAGATACAGCTTCATCAATGTTTGTATCAGCTCAGTTTACTATAGCTAAACCATTGAACAACCCAAATTCCCCTCAATGGATGAGTGGATTAAAAACCTGTGGTACATATATTCAATGGAATTCTACTCTGCTATTAGAGATAAAAGTATTGGATTGATAATGGAAAATCAGTACTAAATATCACACTTTCCATAATACCAAATTAGGGCAAATTCAAATAATCTCAGAAACAACAACCTCAAAAGAGAGATTTAATAAAGAGACTGCAAGTACTATTTGATGTGTATGTCTAGTAAAGAAACAGAAAAGTAAATTCCAAAGTATGTTGTCAGTGATTCCAAAGGATCTTAAAGAGAACATTCTAGACTATAATTTTAAATGTAAATATAGAAAGGAAAATGCACAAATGTATGAAAGGAGAAATGTAACATGTGAGGCTAAACTTTACCTTAATAAATAAACATGTATTTTAAGCTTTTACTTCATAAGAAGCTCATCAATTTTACTTATATATGGTTCAGTTATGACATCATGCTGTAGATCACTGTTATACTCAATGTTTGGCATTTTCAAAAACATAAAAGAGAGATAAATGTGTATCTGTATATTTTATGTGTGTGAAAATTTCACAAACACTTGCATACACTTACATGCACGAGTGTTGCATAACTTTGAAACCCAGTTGTCTTGGACTTTGAATTTGAAGTCATTTTAAATTCATGCCTAACATCTAATTTATTAGAAATCTAGAATCCAATCTGTTTTCCCTACTTAGCTACCACCAGTCTCACCTTTGTTATTTTTCCAAATTGATCTTCCTGCTTCAACATTAGCCAATGTATACTACATTTTAACATAGCAGTTTGTGTGATCTGGCTCTATATCAAGAGAATTAATTTAGCAGTCTACTCCATACACTACAAGAGCTTCTTACTTTATTTGAAGAAAAAGCTGCAGTTCTCTACAAAAGTCTGCGATGCTCTACTCCATCCAGCATCCTGTTATATAAGTTCTCATTTCCTAGACTACCACAGTGCCTAGAATAGACTGACATGTTTTAGATGCTCAATAAACATGTATTTAATGAATGAACGAATGCATAAGAATTTCATCTTGAAGTTATAGGAGAATGAGCCACAGATTTACAAAATTTAAGTAATGCAGGGCTGGAGCAGTGGTTCAGAAGTTGCAGCACTCGCCTGACATGAGTGAGGGAAGACCTGGGTTCAAACCACAGCACCACATACATAACTAAGTGTCAGAGAAACAAAGGCTAGATGGAAAGATAAATAAAATTGATTTACTCTTTCTCTCTCTCATTCTGTCTTAAAAAAAGTAATACTCCTGTATGTATGACTGTGTTGAATGAATAAAAAATAAAATAAAAAATATATATATATTATGGAATAGCTAAGTCAATAAATATAATATATGTCTAATAAATATATGTCTTATCTCACAAAAATAAAAAAATAAATAATACAAAGAATAATAGAAACTTCGTAGATAAGAAACCTGGCTGACAAACTGGATCCACGTGACTGTCTCATATCACCAAAAAATTCACTTTCCTCTCATGAATCAATTATATCATGAGATAAGAAAGACACCTCACCTCTGTGATATTCCCCCACAGATTATTAATTATATATTACCATGGGGATACATAACAAATACAAAATGAGGGACATCCAGCAAATATTTGACAATATTCTTCTAAAACATCATACAAAAAATGAGGAAAAGTTGAGAGATTGTGAGAGGTTGAAAGAGAAACATGTTAAAATTTCAGAAGCTGACTGAAGATTTTACAAACATCCATGATATTTTCTTTCCAAAGTGCTTACGTAAGTATTCCAAAATATAAAGTATGAAACAAGCATTCAGAACCAAAATAATAATAATAATAATTCATAATAATAATAATAATAGTAATGGTAGAAAGAGAAAAATGGAGGGAAATGTTACAAACCAAAAACAGAAAATTATATATTTGTTCATCTCTATTAATAACTTATGTAAAAAGTCTGAGAGAATGAAAACTTTCAGACATTATGCTAATTATTATTTTATTATGTGCACACAAAGTAACTTGAGAAGTAAAATATTTGCCATTTAACAAGGTGTTCTAAACATAGCTATATAAATAATTAAGAAAATAACACTAAATTATTATTAGTATGATAGTAGAGAATGTAAGCCAATTTGTAAACTATACTGCAATTTAAAACATTAAAATCAGAAAACTGTCATAAAAATTCAGCTACAATCTTCCTGCATTAAAATATTATAAATTATGAATAAGGAGGAAAAAGTTAGCATATCACTGCTTTTAACTTGATATCTTTTTTGGCAAATATTATTATGCTATTTCAATTTATTCTCTATTTTTGTTATTTCTTTTCAGTTCACTTTTACCAATTAAAATTCATTTTTAATTAATATAAAAATTGAACATAAAACCAGAATCTTAATATATTCCTTTGTCCCACCCCAACACCCAATTATTCCTATTGTTAATGTCTTGCATATTTTGGTGCAATTTTTACAATTGAAAATAAAGGTTGACAGACTATTATTAACTAATATACAGAAATTATTTTAGGGTTTAAATTTTGTGTTTTAAAGCCTTTTATGATTTGACAAATGGTTAATGTCATGTTTCTACAGTGACAATATTATACAACATAGTTTTAGTGACCTAAAATATCCTATACTCTACCTAGTCATCGTTCTTCATCACTTGAACCCATAAAAACCTTTGATCTTTATACTGTATTAATAATTTTCACTTTTCCAGAATGTCATTAGTTGGAATTATTTAGCATAAAGTATTTTGGGAAAGTTTTAACTTTTTAATCTGCATTTACACTTTCTCTGTTTTTTCAAAAATTTTAAGAGCATATTATTTTTTAAAATTACTGATAATATGCTATTGTATGTGTGATCCATACTTTGCTTATTCATTCATCTATTGAAGGACATCCAAGTAGTTCCTGAAAACATTTATCTACAATTTTTGTTTTGAATATAATTTCAAATTTATTGGGTAGATAAATAGGAATGTGATTCCTGGACTGAATGGTAGGCTTAGGTCTAGCTTGTAGGAAACTGCAGACATTTTTCCAAATTGACTATATCATCTTTCATTTCCAAGAGCAATGAATTCGAGTTCAAACCTTTCAAACTCTCACCAGAATTTGGTGTTGTCAATGTTTTGGATTTTAGCCATTATAATAATATGCCATGTGAGGGCATTTCATTGTTTTAATATGCAAATCCCTTATGGTGTATGATGAATTATGAGTAACTTTTAACATGTTTATTTCCCATCTGTCTATTTTTTTTGGTGATGTGTGTCTATTCAAGGTTATGTCCATTTTTTAATTACATTGTTTTGTAATTGTGGAGTTTCAAGAGTTCTTTTAATACTATGGATTTATTTTGCATACCTTTTTCATATATGTGTTTTATGAATATATTTTCATTTATTTATTCTTAAATTGGTGCATTATGGGGCTGGAGTGGTGGCTCAGTGTTTATAGCACTTGCCTGGTATGGTTGAGGGCCCTGGTTCGAACCCCAGCACCATATATACAACTAGGTGTTGGAGAAACAAAGGGTTCAAATGCCTCCTTTACTTTGTTGTAGAATTTATTTCTGTGGATTTATTTCTGGACTCTGTTTTGTTCCACCTATCTATCTGCTGTTCTGGCAACATCACATTTTCAATTTCTACAAAGCCCAGCTGTTTGTCAGTTTCAGTCATCCACTGATGTCAGACTTCCTTATTCTTTTCAATATTGTGTCAGTTATTAAGAGTTTTTCTTTCATGACATTAAATGATGGTGTCATTGGAGTAGTCTACATGGAAAGGGCAGTAAGAAGAATAAAAATCAGTAAAATTGCTATAAAATTCACATTGTACAAATTAACTGATACCAAAAGCTATAAGAAAGTACCATAAGAATTATAATTATTTTTCCTCTGAGTTTTAGCGTTATTCCTCAGGAGTTGTAATATATGAACAACAATAGTTTCATCATCTGGACCATGAGATTCATGATGCAGAGACTGGATGAAGTTTTTTCTAACACTTTGTCTTCAAGGTATAAGATGATTCCTTTTATGTAGCAAGAACTCAACATTACTGGTTTAATGAATAAATTATGACATGAATAAATTTTCCTCTGTAGTAAAAGCCGCTTGTTACTGATATCACGATATGGTATCTATTGGGGCAATGAGAAGACCTTTATGTGAATACTATGCTTCAATCTTTGTTAAAGGTCACCCAAGTAAATGCTTGAAAGCAGTGAACCTATGGATGAGTGGGTGAAAGAGAAAGATATGGAAATCTAAAGACAAACCCTTGTGGATATTTTTATGTCAATGATGATGACAAAATTTTCTATTAGTAAAAAAACTGGACTTTAGAAAATTAAAGAATGATAGGATATCACAATGTATGTCAAGCTACACTATTCTTGGACTGGGAGATATTAAGCAATATGCCTAGAAAATAGCACCATTTTTGAAATTGTTTGGAATTATATATTTGTATTCCAATTAAACACTTATTGGATCTTTTGCTAATTTTCACATTTTATAACATTGTGAAACTCACAAAATTCTTATGCAATCTAATGGAGCAATTCATATTGTAGAAAAACAGAATATATTTAATATATAAATTCAATTTAACTTTCAGCATTGGTCCCCAAATCAGGCATTTGTTCACTCCATTACCTTGCTCAAAAATTCAAGTTGTTCCCACTTTCTAGCTTTCTAAACTGAAGTCATATAATACCAGTTCATAAAAATCAGTTTACTCATAATAACTAACAAACAAGCAGACAGAGTAATAATTCAGGTTCAATGACTCCCCAAAATATCTGCAAATATTTTAGTCTCTTCCATGATAAAGCTTACAGTTTTATTTTTTTCCTCCAGGTTTTCAATTTTTATTGATACCAATGAACAATAATGTGGGTTCTGAATCAGCAGGCTAAAAGCAGATAGGAAGAACATTATACATAAAAACAATTTATTTTCTGAGTCTGAAGAGGATATGTTTTCCTAAAATAATATTGTATGTATAAATCTATTACATTAGCTTCTGGAACTCCAAAAACATATTTTCAAATTTTAATCAGTAAAATTAAAGCCACTGATGTTAACATTTTAACTAATTCATAATAATTAAAAGTTGTTTTGGTTGCATGAAGTATAGCACTTATAACAGTAGAACAGAGAAAAATGAAAACAGCTCCTATTACTATGACAAAATTTTAGTTTGACAATTTCTATTAAAAGATTCGAACTGCTGATTGAAAGCAAATATCAGTGAGACATGATGATGACTAAATCATTTTAGGTAATAGGTAAGGATGGTTGCTCTATTAGAAAAGACATCGTAGTTGCAATTGAGAGCAAAAGCTTGCAAAAGTGCTGTGTGATGTTAGATGAACTAGGTAATTTCTGTGAACATGAGATGAGGTTAATTTTAATATGGCATCTAATTAATCATCCAGATATGTTTCACTTCCTAATTAAAGTCAGTGATATTAAAGAAGTGGCAGTAAAACCTGCCCCATAGCCCTTCCTTCAGAAGGTTATTAATTTAACTAATATAATATGTGAAAATGTACTATGAAATAATATGATCTTATTATTAATTAGTGAATCACACTGCAGTGCAAAACTCTATACTTCACCAAGACTGGTAAAATTATTGTTTCCTGAAGATCAAACAAATTGGATAGAAATTTAATCTTTCATGAAGAAAACTGGGAGAAGGTAGTCTCATCTTATATTCAAAAGATAAGAGTTTCTTGTAAAATTAAAATTACAATACCCACGGTGAGAAATAAAAGGGAGAGGGGACAGAGTTTATGTCATTTTCAATTTGAAGAAGACCACATATATTATTGATATTGACTGTTCTTTGAAATTTTATACAAATATTAATCAAAATGTTTTCTTTGAACACTTTATAAAAACTTGGTACAAATCCTTTAATGTTAGTCTTTTACTCTGTTCTTATTTTCCTGAATTGCCTGCTGTTCTTTTTTTTTTAATAATTTTTTATTATTTTTTTTTATTTTTGAACAACCTTACAAGATTTTAACAAAATAATATAAAATGTGTATATTTTCTGGATATTGCAATTATCCCCAGGAGTGCCCCCCCAAATTACCCTCCCTTATCCCTCCCTTCCTCTTCCCACTATAACTCTAAAAAAAGTATTAGATTGTAAAGCATTACATCTTATCTGGATTTAACTCATGCTACTAGACCAACTTTCTCATTGTCCAGGGTCTAGTCCCCACCTCCACAGATGAGTGGAGACAACCGACCCTTAGATCTCTGGGTTAAGCTGCCTGCTGTTCTTTTATAAGAGCAGTTGACCCTGACTGCTCCTGTGTTCTTGGAATCACCCTGGAGAGTTTCCAGGTCATCTGAGCCTGCCCTTCCCTGGAGTCTGAGTCTCCATGATACCCTCTGTTTAGGAAGCTGACAGGAATAGGACCTGCACAATAGTCCTCTCAGAAGTTATTAAACTAATTTGTGAAAGAATATAATCAAAATTTATGACCTTATTCTTACTTAATAAAACAGAATGAGCCACTACCATTATCCATTACCTATTATCTAAAATAATTTAGTCGTCACCATTTTTCATTAATAATTATTTTCGAAAAGTAAAGAATAAACCCAATATTCAGTTCTATATATTTAAATGCTAACCTAAACATATTGTATGTAGATTTACCTCTAAATTATTTGGTAGGTTTTGGTATTCATGGTCAAACAAAAATTAAGGTTTAATTTGAGAATAATAACTAAGTTTTTGATTGCATATATTTTTTAAAAGGGGCAAAGAGAATGATCCCAACACCTATCTTTGTTTCATAGATATTCACAAATATTTTTAAATAAAAAGATAAAAAAAGTACAGAAGGAGAAAATTAACTCTTTATCTCCATAATTTAAAAATTGATAATATTGTTTTAATCAGGTTTATTATGTACACTTCGAACATTTTAGTTTTTATTATAGGATTTAAGATGATTGAAGCACACTTTTGTCTGCACGCAGAAAGATTGACTCATTGTTATGACTATATTCTCATTTTATGATTTTCTTGGATTGTCCTATTGTTTTCATTCTGAAATATGTTTTATGATACAATATTTTCTTGTTTGAATCTAATTTTTTAAAGTTCTGTCTATACTAAAACACGTTGCATTCACATAATACTGGTCAATGTTCATGTGAGGGTTATCATGGCCCTGGCAACGTACCCAGGACTTTTTCAATTAACAGCTCTGTAACAACACTTCATATTGCAGAGACAGAAACTCAGTTAGAGTTTAATCTTACCAAAGTGATGTAGTCAGCAAGTGGCGTAATTGGGCATAAACTAGTTTAAGTTGTTAATCCTTTCACAGCATCATCTTTCATGGCCACACACATACAAGACCTAAATATATATATAGATGTCTACTAATTGTCATTATGACTACAATCATTCAACGTAGAAATATGCATAAGCTATTAAGATATATTTGGTACTGCAACATAGTCAATAGACACACAACATTTTTAATAGCACACTTTCAAAACTCATGAGTACTCCACACATGATAATCTTCCATGTTTTAGAGTGCAAATGTGTATGTGTGTGTATGTGTGAGTGTGTGTGTGTGAGAGAGAGAGAGAGAGAGAGAGAGAAAAGAGAGAAACAGAGACCAAGAGAGGGATCTTGCTCTTAATGAAACGGTAAAGCACTAAGTTATTGACAGGTACATAAGCTCAGACTACTTGACTTTCATTCTCTCTAAATGTACACCATGAATCACTTTTCTATCATTCCTACATCCCAATCATAATGAAATTTAAATGGGCTGTAGTTAATAGTTCCACCTAGAGAAAAACACTTTTCTTAAACACTGATGTACAACCCACAAGGTCGCTATGTTTAGGGCACAGTATGGCAGGTATATATGATAAGGATTTTGAATAAATAGAAATATTAAAATGATGCTAAAGTAGTAAAATAAAATACAAATTAAAAGTATCGTATATTAATAAATACAAGCAACTTCAGGGTTAGGTTAGAGTATAGGTGGGGCCAGAATACTGCTTTGATTTTATAAGGATATAAAGATCTAGTCAAGAACAGTTGTATCCAGATTCTGTCATGTCAGTCTCCCATCAGAATTAACTGAAAATTGATGAATGAAGAAGAAACACATACAGGAATTTATATAATTTATGCAATTTTTTTCAAATATCTGAACTTTTATTGTTCAGAAATGAATGTTAAAATATAGCTTGAAACAAAAATGGCCCAATGCCCATTACTTGTAATAAGAAACTTCCCCAAAAAAAAGACATAATTTAAAGAAATGACCATAAGAAGTTTTTCATATGAATGAAAATGCATCCTTACCCTTTGGATATTTCCCCCTAATCTCATTTAATTACATATATATATATATTCAAACCTTTTCATTTCCTCCCCACAATAGTTATTGATATGTTTATGGAGTTTTTGTCACTCAATAAATTCATTAAGAAGAGAAAGCTAATCACTGTCCTCAACAAAGTTACCAACATTAGCATGAATTCTTCTCTTGCTATTGCATTCTTATCAACAGTGACAAGATACTCTTTACAGTATAATGCCAACAGATAAACAAAAATAACATCATAAAACACCATTAACTCCTTTCTAAGCTATTAACTATTTTAAAAAAAGAAATATTAATTTTTGCCAATAGACTTTTATCACAACACTAAAAAGGGAGAGAAGAAATGTGTAGGGAAATAACACTTTAATGTAAAATATGTTTCTCATTTGCAAAGAAATGAGAAACAAAATAAATGTAGAGACCTAGAATTTTCCTTTAGAAATCTACAACTCCTTGTAGCATATAACTAACTAGTAACTATATAATAGCTTAACTTCTTGATCATTCTTTAGAACAATGAGTTTACTTTCATGACATTAAATGATAATGTCATCTGTTTAGTCTATACAGAAAGGTCAGTATGAAGAATAAAAAACCATACAAATTGCTATGAAATTTACTTTGTACCAGCTAATTGATATCAGAAGCTATAAGAAAATACCATAAGAATTATCATCATTTTTCCTCTGAATTTTGGTGTTATTCCTCATAGCTTTTCTTTTATCTACAAATTTTAGTTTTTTACTGCATGATTTTTAAAAACACCATAAAATTTTTATTTCAAATATTATAGATCACTTGTCATATGATAAATATGTGTGCACTTGTCATTTAACTGCTAACCTTTATAAAATAATTTAGTATATATTCATTAATTTGAGTATTTCTCTGAGTTTTATTTTAATTCTATTTAAGTTATATGCCAAATAAGTATCATGTCAAGTATTGGGATAACTATTAAGTTGATAATTCTCATTGTTATGCCTGTTAATCTTGAAATTACTTATCCTAACATAAGTCACTGAAATTTAAAACTATTAAAGGTTAAATGATGTCGGTAAATGTACATCTATGAATGTATACATATTTGAACATGTTCATGCTTGTCAAACTAAAGATAGAAAAATGATTTCTTAATAGTAAAAATTAACAGAAAATTGCTATCTCATAAAAATTCCCCTTGTATCTAATATGTATAGAAAAAAACTGGTAAAAGCTAATTCTTACACTACAGCATGTTTACCTGCACATGTGTATTACACAAACATTTTTGATGCTTTATCTTTTTCATTGTACGTTCAAACCCTTTTACCACTCCTTTCTCTTTCAACCAATGAATTTTCTTTACATTTCACTGAATATAGTCAACCATATTTGATCAGTTCAGTGGTTCTGGCAAAAATGTATGTAGTGATTGTTACTCATTCCCCTTCTCACATACCACAACCAACCATACAGAAATGTTGTCAGCTTTCCTGTTTAAAAATTTTATATTAATTTGTTGAAAACTTGTATGGTTGTTCAAAAATAAAAAAAAAATATTTAAAAATATGGAAAATGACAGCTGAAAAAAAAAATATCTGGAGCCTGGACCTTTTCACACCCTCCTTGGAAACCACTCATTCTTAAGACACCATTACTTTCTTTTAAAAATGGCAATAGACCTCAAACTGCTGTCTTTTGTTTTCGTCTTGCTTCTAAAAAGCAATTCCCACAGAAACCAGCATACTCTTCATCTAAGAAGAAAAGACAACAGTTAATATCATTTATCTAAGTCTTTTTTTTCCTGAAGTCCTTATAATCTGATGTCTTTTTCTACTCTTGTCACACATTCTAATCTCTCTCTACAGACTAGATCTATCTGGAAAATGCTACCCATCGCTCCATTCAGGTTTTCACTGTATTAACCTTTATTGGAGTGTAGTCACTAACATTTTGAAAGACTTCAATTGTTTTCATTTATTTCAAATATTATTTATTTCAAATATTATGACCATATCAAGGAAGATATCCTATCCTACTCCATCTCTAAGGTTATATCCCTACAAGTCCCTGATCTTTTCCTACTTTATTTCCACTTAGTACACTTAGTACGTATTATTTGACACATTAGACATAACTCCTCAATTACATTAGAATACAAGCTTCATAGAGTAGGAACTAATCTATTTTGAAGACCATTGTATCTTTAGCACCTGGATTATTATAAGTATATGAGAGATATTTATTAAATGCACATTGAATTAGCTGAGTAAGAAGCAAAATTAATAGTTTAAATATGCAATATATCATTGTAAGTTTAAATACTCTAAGATGGTTTTTTGCATCTAGCAGAGTAGATATGGTCAAAAGATAAGTAGTAAAATATACATTCCCCTTCATCCAAAAAAAAAAAACCATTCTAAATCAGAAGTTATTCTGTCACACTGTTAACCATTTTCAAAAGACTTTTCTAGGATTTTTTCTTGTTTTTTTTTAGATTACATTATGCAAAATTTAGAAAAGGACATAGAAAAATTATTATTTCTTAGGTTTCGATCTAAAATAATACATTGAATTTTAAATAAAAATAATTGTGGAAGAGAATAGATAAAGAAAATTTTTGTTTTCAAATGGAGGTAAATCCTGACTAGCTAATATATTCATAAACTGCATAAAATTTTAAAAAGCTTACATTTTATAATTTTAAGAATGTTTTAGTAATTATAAGACATTTCTTTCAAACAAATTATGAATGTTTTATTTAATGCTGTCTCATGGCTTCTCTCATTTTCACTAGTCTGTCATAATTCTGTAGAAGTATTTTCCTAAAATTTCTAAGTATTAATTTTGTTCTCCAATTAAATCAACCTATGTCATTCTTCAGTGTTTCATATCATACATAGTGATGTTTAATGGATTGACAAAGCAACATCATTTACTCATTAATTTTTCTGATAAAGAATAGTACTGAATCAAACAATATCAAGAAATTAAAGAATTTATATAGAATAAAAGTTAAATATACTAACTGATATAATAAGGGAAATGTGGGGACATGAAACTCCCTTAACATTAAAACTGCTTATGTTTTGTAGAGTAATATTAAATTTTTAGTGTAAAACATCAATAATAATTACTGGTTCAGAACACAGATTAAAGTTTTCACTTTAAACTTTGTTTTCTTTTGTGTGCTTAGTCTATTCAAGTTTTATGGTAAATATTAATATTCTGCTACAAAAAAGGATTTTTGGGGCACCCTGAGGGATTGAGGCCTTTGGTCACATTTGTTATGCTGGGTCAAGTTGGGTAATGAGACCACAGCCCCTGTACTAACGTAGGGTTGGGATGTGCACAGGTTTCTAACCCCTGCGTAGATCAGTATAAATCTAGACGACAAGAAAACACCTAGCTATAATCATCTGACTCTAGGCATTGGCAGGAAGGAAATGTGAATTCCTTTTTACCATGAAGGCAACTGCACATTTCCAAGTTGCTACCTAATCTAGCCTGCAAGCCTGTGACAACTGCAAAATTTTAAGTAACTGGTATTGTTTGCAACCATATTGATGGAGTTTGCCAGGACTTCTGAATCCCTTTGTAAGGGAGTCTGTGTCACAGTTGCTGGGGTACATCTTTTCTCTTTCTATACTGCTGTCCCAGGTCTCTAAATCTCCTGATAAGTTCCAGCATTCTCTAATGGTAGTACACCTCAAAATGCAGTTGTCCACTTGTCTGTCTCATTGGTTCTTGCTGTCCCCTCCAGGATTCTGACATTCAAAGTCAAATTTCTTTTTTTAAAATTTTTTATTGGTTCTGTTTTAGTAATACATGACAACAGAATATGCTGTGCCTTAATTATAATTGCATGAAGTATCACTTTCCTATTTCAGTCCCCAGTATTTCCTCTCCCCTCCCTTTCTTCCACACATGTTCCCTTCCTCTGATCTATTGATCTTTCTATTATTTTTTTTCCACCTTTATTAGAAGTATATTGCGATACAGGATACAGATGAGGGAGAAACATTGTCAAAACTGTAGCAATCAATGTGTATAAACTTTGATAACCAGTGGTAATGCTAACGCATAGATAAGCTACTCTGGGTTTCATCTATTGCCGTTTCCCCCAGTAGAACTCATGTGTTAAATGGGTATCTAGTGTAGGAAAAACATCGGCTTCTGGAATGGTTCCCCAATCTTCCCCATCACCCGACTCCTATGAGTTCTTCATATACCCTCCCCCCTCCCCATCCCCTTCCCTACACCTCCAAGTTACCTAGGGAGCTTTCGCCCCTGTTGCACTGAAAGTCATTCAATTTGAGGCTTTGTTAGGTCATCCGTCTGTCCTACTGCTTCAACATAAATTCTAGTATTAACAGATAAAAAAGAAACCATTCGGCCCTTAAGTCTCTGAGCTTGGGAGACTTCACTAAGCATAATTCTGTCCATCTCCATCCATTTGACTTCAAAAGCTACAATATCGTCTTCTCTGATGGCCGAGTAGTATTCCATAGTATATATGAACCAAAGCTTTTGTATCCACTCATCAAGTGAGGGGCATCTGGGTTGGTTCCATAATCTAGCT
>PVKS010024841.1:0-30590 GCA_004027875.1 Aplodontia rufa | reverse complement strand
CCATCCATTTACCCTCGAAGGCTGCAAGGTCATTGTTTCTAATTGCTGTGTAATATTCCATGGTATAAATGTACCACAGTTTTTGGATCCATTCTTCCTGTGAGGGACACCGGGGTTGTTTCCATAGCCTAGCAATGGTAAATTGTGCTGCAATAAACATCGATATTGCTGTGTCACTGTAATGTGCTGATTCTAAGTCACCTGGAAAGATACCCAGGAGTGGAATAGCAAGGTCGTATGGTGGAGTCATCCCTAATTTCTTAAGGATTCTCCATACTGCCTTCCAGAGGGGCTGTACCAGTCTGCATCACATGAACTTTTGTGGGACACCTTTCATCCAAACCATAACAATGAGTTTTTCCCTCTCAGTTCACTCACATACACTCTGATCTTCCCAGGAAACAGCCTCACAGACACAACCAGAAGTTGCTATGCTAGTTTTCTAGACATCTCTCAATCCAAGCAAGTTGACAATGAAGATTAACCATCACACATACCAAAATGATTTGAACAAATCATTCAGAGCACTCTCCAAGTTCGCTACAGCGAAACTGCAGCTGCTTGGTGACCTGAAATCAATCCCCTCCAAAGCTGAGATTTTTGCAGCCTAAATGCTACACAAATGGAGCATGAGCTTTTCTGAGCTCTTTATTGATGTCCTGGAAAAACCTCATTCTTTTCTCTCCCCTTGTTCTGTCTGGCCAGATCACCAGACATTTTGTTCCCACATGCAACACTGGTCATACTGATCACCTCACCAGAGAGGCAAGACTTCTGATCTCTTGAAGAGTGTGCTGCTAGAGACTCCATCACTTCTGTACCCTTCTGTACCCTGGGGATACTCACCTTGGGATCAGAGTTGGGGATGTCCACTCACTCCCAAGTGATACAGCTCTTCCGGGTGTCAATGAGTAAATAGAGTGTGCTTTGTTTTCTACTGTCACCTCCATCACACCTCTCCATTACTCAGTGGCCCAACTTCGCAATTTAGGATCCAAAAATACTAACATCTTGATAACGTCCTACAACAAAATGGCAAATGGTTTGAACCAGGACCAGTGTTTCAAGGTTCTCACTAAGGGTGGCTCTTCGGGACTTTCTCTTGACTTCAACTGCATTTCTCTGTTTATCTCTTTCTCTCTCTCCAATTGCTCCAGTAAGGACCGCTCACATTGATGGACATCACACCCACCGATGGCCATAACCTATTGTGTAAGTGACTCTCTGACTTTTCTGGATTCCTGTCTTTCTTTCCACTAGAGTCCTTGGGGGCCCTCTTCAATCCATCTTGTCCAGAATGGGATAGATCCCACCAAAACTTCCATGAGACATTCCCTTGGGGTGCCTTCCCAAACATATCCATAATCTGGATCTCTAAGACACAGTCAATCCTGAAAGACTAGTGCTGCAAGCTGGACAAAAACAGTCACTGTCCTAAAAATGGCACATTTGGCTTATTAATTCACAGAGATATAAAAACCCTCCACCACAAGGGCAAATGGTCCACGATGCTCTATGTCTAGGTCTCCACTCCAGGTATGATGCCTATTTTCTCTCTGCCCAATCTGCACAACTTTTCACATTCTTCTCCTTAATGAAAACTGCCCTAGGGAACCCTCTCTTGGGACCCCTCTTTCTTCAGGAGCTCTGCTTCCTTTCTACTATTCTAAATACTGGTGATTTGTTCTGTCTGACCTTGTGACTGTGGATTTCATTCCTCAGATTTACAAACAGAACCCACCCAGCCATGCTCTGTGTTACATTTACAGAGATGCCCAAGGGACCCTTGGAAGAGTGAGTGAAGTGGACAACTGTGCTATTACTTTTCTTCCAGGAGTTCTCTATTCCATTTTTTATACTCTCTCTCTCTATCTATCAAAAATACTGGGACCCTGTAAGCCACATGACTGCCAGACTCAATACTCAGGGGAAATGTTTTACTGGAGCGAGAATTATCAATTCCTCTCTGCCTTAGCAGAGAGAACTCAATCTGATCTCACTTCAGTTTTTTTTTTTTTCATGGCAATTCATTTGAGCAGGAAACTGAGGACTCTCTTAGAAGCACCCTAATTCTTTGGCCATGGCTAGTCCCTGGTGTTAATGCAGGGTCTCTTGAAATGTCCAAAAGCCAATAGATTGCACAGGGAAGCTTTACCTCCACTTTAATCTCTGTTCATTGCTTCTCACCTGATGGTAGTGGGAGGGCCTTGGCAGCTCCTTGGATAACAGGTTGAGATAACTTCTTAGCATGATTTAAGGACTTTTACTGTAGAGTCCTACCCATCAATCTTCCAGTGAGTAAGTTGCCCCTTTCTATTTCTCTTTCTCTGTCATGTTGCAATCTCCTCCAGTGTTAGGGGACAGAGAAATGTAAATGGTGGGAACACTGGGTTAAGAAAATATTTCTATAAAAAGGGCCCACTGTGCTGGCCCTACATACTTTCTTTCCCAAAAGGCAACTTATCTGCAGGGGAGCAGGCTATGTCACATTCCTCAGCAAACTGTAAGTTGTCTGCAGAGGAAATGCATGCCCGAAATAGAGTTAATAGGAGGAACCCAAGTTGCCTTGAAGGAGAAGATGTTTGAGATCAGATTTAGAATTTCCCCTAACCAGAATCCAATTAGAACTGGTCAACATGGGCCAAAGTGACCTAGACTTGCCATGGCAGTAAGGACTTGAAAGTGTGATGTCATTTTGCTGTCAGTCAAAATATAAGTGGACCTGGGAAGGACTCTCTTTAAGTTTCTAAAGACCTGAATATCCTCCATTCACAAGTAAATGACATGTCAGACCACACCTTAAGCTCTAATAAATTACTATCTTTAAGGTCATCAAAGGTTGACTGATAACACTGATTGTTTTGCAGAAAACAATGCTTTGTTGCATTGTTTATTATTCTATCATGATCCCTCCCCCATGTACTTCATGTCCAGTCACTTACTAACTGCCACCAACATGGACCTCTGGACTGCCCTGATGCATGAGATGCCTGAGTCCATTAAGTGCCAAATGGTCATGGAAATATGACCCTCCATGAACCTGCCTCCCAACTTCTACTGAGGCCCACTGATAGATGCTCTGGAGAGTTTTCCTGACTGTCAGAGCTGATACCCACCATCAGCACAAAGAAGCCAGAATGGTCATTGTCCTTGTACCCTACAGGCAGTCAAAGACATCCTTAGAGGGGAATCAAGGCAGGAGATAGATTATCTGTCAACAGATAGAAATGGGGACCTTGGAGAACTGGATCCTTCCCTGCAGACTAAAACCCTAGACTAAAACTTTTCTGGTTTGGGCTGCCTAAATGGAAGACCCCACTCATGCATAGATGACCAACTCTTATTCCTGGTAGGAAAATCCTAAACAAAATTCAATGTCTTCATTTGTTTTAATTCCCACCATAGCTCCCCATACTCCTCTGATTCCTCTATCCTCTTATGCCAACCAGATGCTTTTCCTTCCCCTATGACATTCCTGTCAGCTCTCCTCCCTGAGGTGTCAACCACAGTGTGGAGTGATCTCCAAGCCCACTCTGACCACCCACCACACTTCTGTTAAGATTTCCCTTTAAGACCCTACATCCAGGTAAAGCAAGTTATCTCCTATCACTTCTCTGGCTACTTCAATTGTAACCAGGGAATCTTTTTTCTAGGTAGAATTAACACTCATGTCTGTTTACACACTAACTGGATAAAAACTTGCTATCAGCATCCCAACTCATTATATCCCTTTAGAGTCTGGAATGGTGGATGTGGGAAATTACCAGAAATCACTCATGTGAGCCAGAAAGCAAACACCCTACTCACTGTTTGGCAATCAGACTTGTGCCTTTATCAGAATCTATTGACTTGGGCCCTTATCAGAAAAATCACACTCTACCAAAAGTCCTGTTTTAACCAGAAAACTTGCACTTGGCCCCCTTCCCCCTCATTCCCTGTATATCTATCTACCTTGGGCTGTAAGTGGCAGGTGGGCCTCAGACTCTACTGGGTGCCCCCTCTGCAGGTTTCTCCTGAATACACCTGTGTTATTGTTGTACCACCACTCTCCTATTTCCTTCATTTGCCTCTCTCCTTACAGTAGATACCTGTCATTGCCTTGATATGTAACTTTAGGCATATAAGTAGCCATATACTTCTTCTACTCCAGCCTTCACATGTATATTGCACATAAGGCAAAATCATTGAAGTACTTTATCTCTAAGGTATTGTCCAGCTCTCACCTATTATAGCTTATATGAATCTTTTATTTCCTACTTTATTTTTTGATACCAAAGAAAAGTTAAGCGGCTGAAGCAGTGGCTCAGTGGTTATGGCGATTGCCTTGTATGTGCGAGTCTGAAGGTTCAAACCCCAGCAGGAAGCACACAACAAAGGCTAAGAGCAACGAAAGCCAAAATTCTCTCTCTCTCTCTCTCTCTCTCACTGTCTCTCTCTCTTTAAAAAAAAGTTAAATTATTTCAAGGGACATTAAAGATTCCTCAAAATTTTCTTAAATTATTACAGAAATTATAAATGCAATTTATAACAAGAAATGGGGGTGAGGTTTATATTAGAATATCAAAGCATTTTAATATATTATAATTGCAATGTATCGAGAACTAGGTACAGTTTTGCATTATTTAGGTCTATAACTTAGATGTAATCTCACAAGAAGCATCAAGCATCATAAGGCTATGACTCACACTCTTTCCTTATATTTGACAGATTAAAGAAGAGGAAAAAGAAGGTTAATTAAATGTCCCCAAAGTTAAACAGCCTAATTAAATCACATTAATAGAGTCCCAGTTTGGTAGATGTTTGATATCTGAACTGTGGAAATGCATATGTCAGTTTCCTTTCCCTCTCTCTTTTCTACATATTCAATGCACGGCAGGATCAGAGATGATCCCCCAGAGCTATGCTTGGCCGGGCTCCTGCACCCAGTTGCTGCTTTCTGGAAAAAGCATCAGCCTTTGCATGCCAGGAGAATACTGAAGCCATGCCCTCTCAAGTAGGGTGGCAGGCATGTTGGGCCATGCCTTTATTTTTAGGACACAAATCTTCCCTACACAGTCCTTGGCCCTGCCCCCATGCTGTGCTTTTTCTGAGTTGCCAACTGATGTACTCAGATTTCTTTTCATGGGCAAAGGTCCCATCCCATTGCTGGTGCATAAAGTTACTTCTTTGTTTATATTTGACTAATTTAGGGAGATTCCACAGGAACTTTACCAAAGACCCGCGTCTTACAACTTTCTCAGCTTTATAAGCCAAATATTCTTCCTCAGAATATGCGCTGCCCACTCAAGAGCATTCCACTCTAGCTCCTGGGGTCAATCCCAGGTGCTGTGCTGGACTCCCACTGCCAGCTTGGTTATGCCGCTTCCCAGCAGGTTCACCAGATCATGTTCTAGCTCCTAATGCTATGGCACATTGGTGCAGGCAGCTGGCCTTGAGGATGGAGCTGTCGCTGGACTTGGGACTATAGAGGGGAGTAATCCAACATGTCCTGAGTGTCCTGAATTCTTATCCTGATCCACATGAGAGCTGGGGTCGAATAAGGAAATTCTGCTGTAGTTCTCAAAACTAAATCATTTCATTAAAGAATCTAATATTAGTCCCAGGTTAGAGGGATCACAAGCCATGATTCTCTCCCTTTCTGTAGGTTGTCTCTTGACTGTTTTGACTATTTGCACGGCTGTACGGAAACTTTGTAGTTTAATGGCATCCCATTCGTTGATTTCTGACTGCAATTCTTTCACTTTAGGAGTCTTGTTGAGAAAGAGGTTTCTAACTCCTATTATGCTGGAGTGTTGGTCTTAATTTTTCTTCTGGCATTTGTATGGTAGCTGGTTTAATTCTTAATTCCTTGATCCATTTAGATTTGATTTTTATGCAAGGTGAGAGATAAGGGTCTAATTTCAATTCTGCAAGTGGCTGTCCAGTTTGACCAGCACCATTTGTTGAATAAACTCTCTCTCCTCCGTGCTATGTTTTGACCCCCTTTGTCAAAGCATGCTGTCTGTACAATTTCATAAACTTTGCTTCTCATTTTAGACTATTATATATTTGTAAATGCTTGTCATTGCCTAGAATATATAATCATTACTTGTATTTCCTGTCTTATTCAAATCTACAACTATTGCAAAGATTATTTTCCCATCATTGACTATTCCATCAATCACTCATATTTTTAAAGTATTTTAATAAACATATGTGTATAAGCATATTATCTTTTCTGACTTTTTAAAAGAGATAAAGAAGGAAATAATGAGACAGAGAGATAGAGAATTAATGTTATTTATTTATCTTATTTTTTTTCTCCTACAGTTGTGTATGTGTTGCTGGAGTTTCAACTTGGGTCCTTGTGCATGCCAGTCGGGTACTTTAACTGCTGAGCTACTGTTCCAGTCCCCTGATAATTTTTTAGAATATTACAGAAAATTATCAGTTAAAACAGAATATTTTGAGATGTTTAATATCAAATCATTCATTGATTGCGTTAAAAATATTGATTTACACAGTTATGATATATGAGAATACTTAACCTTTTTAAAATTTTATGATCAAACCCAAGTTATGTTATACTTAAAATATTAGTATGCAATTAGTAGGAATAAAATATCAAATTATTCAAATTCAATTTCTAGTTTACTGAGAAGAGTCATGAATTAAATGTGGGTAATCTAGTCCTTTATAATCATCATAGACTAACATAGGGGAAATTATCCTATGAATTCTTTACAACATATGTTAGCAATATTTATAAATATTATTTTTTGAGAATCATGAAGTTTATTGTGCTTTCTAAGATTAAGCTTTCTAAACTTTGAAGAAATAAACGGTGGAATTTTTTTAAAAATATGATTTCCTCTCATGTACTGCCTCAAATTTCATCTTCTGACTGGTGATCTGTTGTTTTTGTTTTATTTTTGGACTTTTTATTTTTATTTCTGGTACCAGGGATAGAACCCATAGGTGCTTAATCCATGAGTCACATCTTTCTAGCCATTTTAATTTATTTTGAGACAGGGTCTTGCTAAATTGCTGAGGCTGGCTTTGGACTTGGAGATCCTCCTGCCTCTGCCTCCCTAGCTTCTGGGATTGCAGACATATACCACTGCTTTTGGCTATTGCTCCATTTTATGAAGTAGGTTCCTAACTAGTAAAATATATACAATTTAATTTTTCATTAAAATCTCATCTGTTTTTAAAATTGGAACTCATTGTTAGGTGCTTATCTGACAACACGTAGATAGATGATTTTCTGTGACAGAGATAGGGCTGTCCTTGTGAAATGTCTTGCATCAAGCATTGGAGCAGAAAAGGTACTTCCTGTGCACAGCCAGGTTCCCAAGAGAAAAGAAGGTGGGAAGGGTTGGGCCACACATAGACACTCCTTGCTCCAGTGATTAACAATGACAGAACTGCTTCCCTGCCATGGGGAAGTAGTAGCAGAAAAAAGGACCATGTGCATTTAGGGAACAATCCCTGCTCATGTTGGCCAGAGGAATAAGGAAGACACCTTTCACATAACTATATCTGATTCCCACTAAACACTTTCTTGGGGTGGTTCCAGGTGTTTTAGATAGATTTCCTCATTTTTTTCTCCCAAAGATTTAACTAGGCAGATACCTTGGTATCCTGGTTATATGGATAAGGCAGCAGACAGTAAGCAGGACCACCCAAGTCACCTGCTTAAGGAAATAAATCTAGGAACTGCAATAACCAAAATTTGAGTGGACATCGTTACCCTCTGAAGTTTTTAATCAACTACAAAATTCGGTACTATACACTAATAATTTTAAATGTCATTCTACGCTTCTCAAAGTACTCTCTTCTTAAGTGAGTGAATCAAGCTGTACACCTGGATTAGAATTAATTTTAGCCGCAGTGTAATTGGTTGCTGGGTTATTCTGTTCAGGGCTAGAAGTGCATTTTACCACTGAACAGGTCTAGTTTAGTCCTTGATGTTTACAGTAAGGCTGAGTATGAGAGATCAATAAGGCCAGGCTCTTTCTTTCATCTTGCATAGCCAGGAATGCCTGGTTTGGAACCTAGATGATACACGATTAATTCATCTTTCTTAAGTATGTACAGATGGATGGACTACTGGTTAAATTATTATATAACAGGATGATGGAGCCAGGCTGGACCTGAGTCAGGGTCATATAATGGACTTAGATTCTTTTGGTATTACCTTGGCAGCATCCTTAAAAGAAAAGTACTGGTGTTCAGCACAAACAAAAATAAAAAAACGTACACAATGCTCAGAGACTGAAAGTACCTTGCTGAAGGTCCCTTGCTTTCTAAACTTTGATTCCTGAGGAACTTCCTTCTTGCTGGCTATCAGTTGAAGGTCACCCTTGGTTAGTAGAAGCATCCTCATTTTCTTGACCAATGATTTGCTGAACATTTTAAAGTCAATTAAAGAGAGAGAGAGACTCTAGCAAGACCAATGTGTCAATGTTGTGTGGTATAATGACGTGCATCTTAGCATTTTTGCTGTATCCTGCTGGCAGAAGCAAATTTCATGTTATAACTACATGCAAGGAGAGAAATTAAGCAAGGGTATGTATATCAGGAAGTGGGACCATAGGAGTGACTTGAAGAGTCTGCCTGACACACCTACTATTCTCTGTTATAACTCTCTTTAATTCTGTATATATGCATGTGTGCATGTGCTGGTACATATGTATATGTCATTTAGCCTGTGTGACCTACATGTACATTTTTGTATAAAGCATGCTTTAAGTAAATGGTTGCCCTTTGAAGGACATCATTAAAGGATCATTCATCCTCCATTTAATGCAACAAAGAAATCACAAACAAATGGATAACAAGTTAGATTATTCTTGACAAGTATTGATTTTCAAAATTCCTGCATATTAAATAAAGAGAATTTATGAATCCTTGAACAAAAAAAGCGACTTATCATTGGAACTATAGTTAACTTTAAAGATAGCCCTTGAGTGCTTTTCTGGAATGCTTTTTTGAAACACAGATTTTTTTTAAGAGATAAAGGGGCAGTGAGAGAGAGAGAGAAAATCAATTTTATTTAATTTTTCATGTGGCTTTCATTGCTCTGACACTTTATTGGGTACGTGGTGCTGGATTTCAAACCTGAGTCCTCACACATGCCAGGCAAGTGCTATAACTGCTGAGCCACTACTCCAGCCCATACATACAAGATTTTCATGCAATTGTTCCAATTAAAATTGAGGCACATTTCATGTAATAAAATTAGTGACTGAATTAGTCTCTGATCAATGCTGTAACAAATCACTAGTAAGTTAGAGCTAGTAAGATAACACAAATTTCATTTATTTACCGTTCTGAACTTTAGAAATTTTTAAATGGGTCAATAAGCCTAAAAGATAATAATCTTCTAGCGCCTCTAGAAGAAAACTTGCTCCTTGCTTTTCCATTCTTTAAAGCATGTGTGTATTCTTGGCTCAGAATCTCTCTCTCTCTCCATCCTCTAAGCCTACAGTGTGGAATCTATTTCTAACTCCCTCTCAGAATCTGGCTGTCTATGAAACCTGCCTCCCTCTATGATCACATTTAATTTTCCCCAATGATCCAGAATCAGCTCGCATCTCAAGATCTTTGACTTAATCCATCTGAAAAGTCCATTTACTATACAAGATGGCATATTCATGGATTAGGGTGTGAGCATTGTTGGGAGACCATTATTCAACACATCACGGTGACTTCAGTGGGAGGATGATTTCCTCTTGTAACAAGAATTCACCAAGAGGAATATAAAGAATCAATAAAGTTCAAGTCAATCTTTGTCTCCGCTCTCTTCTTTCCCTCACACCTACACGGTAGCTGCTGCATTCTAACTATCACATCCAGATTTGAATTAGGAAGATGCAGGAATGCAGGAGGAAATAAAAGCATGTGTTAGCTTCTGAGCGTAATTTACTAACCAAAATTCTTCCAGAATCTCCTCTACATAGGAACACAGAAATCAGTACTTAGCTTTCACAGTAAGAATATGAGAGAAAGAACAGGAAGAATGACATTAGGTTTGATTAGGTTTATTTATTTTTTGTATGAGCCATTTAATAGGTTATACCATATTTTAATAACATACTACAGGAGAGTATTGTGTCACACTCATGGAAAATCTGTCCTGTGTTTTCCTACTTGAAAAAGAAATCTTTAGGCAAATGAAATGATTTCGTCAGCCATCTTTGTGAGAACTATTTTAATAAATATGATTTCTTCTCAGGGAAGCAGGGAATTCATGAGCACCATTTCCATATTTATACCCTGATCCTATACAGAGTTCCATTAGTCCTATGTAATCTGCTATTATTTGTTTTCCTCTTGGGACAATGAGAAGAGATTTAAGAATGAACCTTAAGAAATTAGGTTCTGTAGCTTTCAGCTGTCAGTGAATTAGAGCTGTAGCCTTTCTGGTTTCAACCTTCACGGTATGGTAACTAGAGCGCTGTCAATCAACTTTGTCTGCATATATTTTCAGACAGAATGGAGCAGAGCAAATGCACTTTGGAAATGAATTTTGAACAGTTCAGCAGAAGAGAGGTTTTCTCTCACAGGAACAGGCATTCAGCAGGAGTTAAGGTCAGAACTGACATACTTCTGTCAAAATGCTTCCAGATTTACACTTTGGAGCTCTAGAGTCATCTTTGGAATCCCATGCCTGTCCTTGTCTGAACAGGGATTCCAGCATTCTGACCCTCAGGGCACTAAATAAACATTCCTTTTAAGTTGGCTTAGTTAAAGACAGCATAGTGTAGCTTTGTGCTATTTCTTCAGTACAGACATTTAGTAACCGATCTTTATTATTTGATTATTTCAAGAAAATTTTCTTTTACTCTGTGTATCCTACAAGATGTTAAAGAATAGGGCAGTGTTTTAAAGACCCGAAAGTAATGTAATCCATATTGATTTTTATTATTCAAAAGCAATACTTCTACTAAGGGCATAACTCATCCTTAGAAGCGAGAACTGTTCAGGTCAATTTAGCATTTTGGCAGAGTTTTACTTATTTTTTTGTTAATTTGAGGTTGTATCACAGACTTATTTCCAAGAAAAACAAAATCAATTTCTACCTGTATAATAAAATGAAGGGGAAATTTAATGAATGGTTCTTATTAAAAAATGCATTTTAAAAGATTGCATATGCCTATTCTGAACCCAAATCAAAATGTTATATATTATCTTTGAGAGTAAATCTTTAATTGGATGGCTCTCTCAAGTGGAAAAGGAATCTATTAAAATCTTAAAGTTATAAAATGAAAATATTAATACATTTTTCTAATAATAGATTGAAGTCCCAAAGTTTTTAGAACTCAATCATAATTTATCTGTCAGAATTAAGTATCTGTTGAAAATCCTTTCAGTATTATATAATACATTAGTGAAGTCCACAGCTTTCATTAAAAGCATAAAAGCTTTCATTGTAAAGTGTGTATTCTAACATTACTTTCAAAAACGAAAAAAGTTTTTTACCTTTTTCTTTCCACATTTTTCTGTCATATCAGAGGATATAACAACCCCTATCTGAGCTGTGATAGATTTGTGAGATGTCTGATACTGGCAAGGAAATTTGAAGTATGAAAAATGATATGTCGATCTCTGCCTTCCTTTTACTGTGTTTAATGGGTCTTGCTTTTAATTTTTGTAGTAATATGCACATATAACTTTGTAAGGCATACTCATGGTTGAATTACATCTTTCTACACAGTTTCCAAAGTATACCTCATATAAAAAAAGTCACTTAATACTTTCTTTGGAAAAGAGAGAAAAGGAAGAGGCATGGAATGATTACCAGAGCTTCATGCTCCATTTCTCTATGTTTACCCATCTTTTCATATCATGTACCCATTGGTGATAATCCAGTATGAATTATCAGGTCTCTGGGACCCTTCCTGGACAAATCCTGACTGATATTTTCATGCATGCCTCCCTGACTGTTATAAAACTTTGTGACCATCATAAAGCGGATTTCTGTACCTTTCATTTCTCATTGAAATAAAGTAGAAAAACTATAAGACTTGGTTAAGATTGATAGAAAAGTCAGTCTTGAGTAAGTTGAATGGTTTCCATTAAATTATCATGATTCTGCAAACTATTCTGTTTGTCTTAGACTAGATTTTCTATGTTTTTTTTTAATTGATTCATAGGGGACTCCTATACAAGAAGTATATGTATCATGTATTTAACTTTCACATACCTGACAAATAATTGTAAAGAAAGTTCTTTAAAAGCTATATATTGAAACATTTTAAATAATTATATAAAAATAAATGAAGCTACTTAACACTATGAAAAGCACATTTCTTAAAACCTTTAGTATTCATTTGATTCTAGACAATGACCCAAATCAATTTCTATTCAGTTATCCAAAATGTTATTCATTTCTCCTTCATGTCAAAATGAAATAACATATAATTCAGCAACAATTCTTCAGAAAAAAAAAAGGAGTTGTTGGACAAATGACCACTTAAATACTTAGCTTCTGGGAACATTAAGGTCATGTCTGTACTAGAAATGTGAAGACATAAATGAGACAAATTTCCAAGATGAAGAAAAGCTGAAAGCTCTTCTGCCAGGGCAGAGCAGGTGCCCAGCTAAATTATAAAACCATAATGTGCATGACTTTATCCTCCAATAAAATGGGAATTATGCTACAAGCCAATTCTGTCAGAGAAAGTTATAAAGATAATGAGATAATGTCATCTAAGTGCTTTCAGTGTCTCGGATGAAAGAAGATAACTTTTTCATCCTCAGCAAAGAGGAGACCCTTGATCACTAACATTTCACATTGCTAAATGTGCCTTCTTTGGAAAGTGATGTTATTAAAATGACACCTAAGGCTATTTCACTAAACCTACTCTAAAGCCATATTCATCAATAATAAAGGAGTGGGTATGTAGCTCAAGTTGGTGTCTCTACAATATTAACTCTTTCTGTTAGATTACCAGTCACACTGGAAGGCATTGCCTGCAAGACTAGCTGTGGACGTGAAGATAGCAAAACAGGAAGTGTTTTCTTTAAGTAAGGAGCTCTCCTAATTAGTATACATATGTTACCAAAAGGTCATCTACTGTGGTGTTAAATAAAACCTAGGTTAGAAAACCTGGATGCTCTTTCAAAATGTCATCTCCTTCCACTGTGCACTGGAATTCATTAGATATACTCAAGTAATCTGTCCTCTGAGCCAATACCATCAAGGGACATAATCAATTTTACTAGGTCCAACCAATTGTCAGGTGTATAGAAAACTTAGATGGTATTAAATTGGATCATGACCCTCTCTTGAACTGCTATGCTTTACTTTAAATCTGATGAATAATTTATTAGATATATTGTCAAGGAAAGTTATGGGGTGGGAAGTGGGAAGTTTCTTTTTCATTGTCTTTTCCTTTGGTCCCAGTTGTGCTCAAAGTTGATGCAGTTTCTTGAAACACACGGTTCTATATTTGGAGAAATGACTGAAAATATTAAGACATTTTCTCAGAACTTATCAAAATTTTAAATCTCTCTAGGAAAAAAATGTGGTAAAATAATAAATCCCTCACAGTAGAACCTGGGAATGATAAAAAATAATTTTTTGATCCAAAGTACTTCTTGAGGTATTCACTTAAAATGAAAATAATAGTAATAGATTTTGCCTTTGCCATAAAATAATGGTGGTGTATACAAGTTTAATATTTTGACAGTGGTAATTTTCTAATTATAACCTACATAGTGTGCTTTTACAGAGATTGACATGGATATGCCCCCATTACTCAGTTTTATCCAGTGAAAATGTTGAGATCTTCTGGCAAAAAGTCAAATTAGATCATGAAATGATGTAAGGAAAAAAGGGCCTAATGGCAAGATTGTCAAGGTTGTCAAGACTGGACATGTAGCTTCTGCAATCATCCAGAGCCGATATGTTGAGGATGAATTAAGAAAAAAAGAGAAATGAAAAGAATGTGCACCCTTGACCACACTGTTGCTAAACTGAGTTGACAAAAGTGGGAACAATTTCATCTTCAGGGTTTGCAATACCGACTCTTAATGTTTTAAACTATAAGTTGACCAAGTGTTCTAGAATTTGCAGCCAAAACCAGCTTAATTTACACAAATGCCATACATACGTGGACTCAAGGTTTCATCTGGTCAGTTCTGACTTTATTGATGTGGTTCATAGCAATGGCCTTGGGATCACTGGGACTGGGTAACTTGGTTAGAGACCATGACCAGACTCATTCTGGCAAACCCAGTGGCACTCATCCTTGGGGACACCACTATTCTTGTGTACCTCTCTTTTTTTAATGCATTATACTTGATGTGTAGCTTAATTATCTAGGTATGAACTTAATCTTACTACTTTCAGTGACTGAGTGCCAGGAAGTTGGGTTTGAATCTCAATCCCGAAGTAAACCATCTAATGTAGGCCAGTTTTATTTAAAAATGTTGTCCTAGGTTTCCAAGGTGTGGGACTATAGGGATTTTGGATTCCTAAACTGTCAAGCAAATATTAAATTTTTCTTCTATGTGTTTCTTAATCCCACCACAGTTAAGCCTGTCCAGAGAAACATCATTGAGGTGCTTCAAAATGAAATCACTTTCTAGCCTTTCAAAATGAAGAGGCAGAAAAAATAAAAGAGAATAATGAAAGTCATTATTGAGGAGACTATATTTGTTCTGGAGCTGAAGTTCATCATCTCTCTAATCAACTGGTAAAAGATGTGCAACACTAATAATAAAATCATTAACTGGAACATGAAGAAAAAATTATGCAATTATTTTCAGGAATTATCAAATAGTAAATGGACTCTCATAGGAGCCTGGACAAAATTGTCATGAAGTAAATCAAAATAGGTATGGTATTTTACACAGGTTAATGAATACAAAATTACGAATTTTGAACTCACCCTAAAACTAGTCAAGACTTTAAATGTTTCTGACCAGATAGCTGTTCCTAAAAGGATATGTAAGAAGACATTAGCCATAACTGGAATATATTTGGAAAGATAGCCAAGAGGAACTGGAGTGTCTGGAGTGCTCAGATAAACTGGTTACTGACTCTGCCCAACCCTCTCAACATTATATATATATATATATATATATATATATATATATATATATATCAGGAAAACAGACTTATGTCCTACTGGTTTACGAAGAGTAAATATATTGAAATGAATCAATGACCAATTTTGGAGCTATCAGATGATTTGGGGTTTATCAAATAAATACAAAGAGTTACCAGTAGATGATCAGAAAGTTAATTAATATATAATCTAGTCTACTTTCATAATTTTCATTCATTTTCTTTCTCCTGTCTCTTTCTTTTTACAAATATATAATTGGGGGCTGGGGCAGTAGCTCAATATATGGCACTTGTATGGTATACCCGAGGACGTGGTTTCAAACCCCAGGACAACATATACAACGAAGAGTCAGAGCAATGAAAGCCACATGAAAAACTAAATAAAGTTGATAAATAAAGTTGATTCTCTCTTCTCTCTCTCTCTCACCATCCCTCTCTCAATATATAAAGTTGCTCTCATGTCATCAATTTAGAATCAAGACTTTTGCTTTCACCTTTACTATGTAAAAGTCTTCAGACTTTAGTTCAGGTCAAATTTTATTATCAGATTCAAAAGTCTGGGAACTTTACTGGTGAATATCACTGATATACAGTGGGCACTTCCGTGGAAGGGTTGTTGACAATCACTATTTCCATGGAACTTAGTAATACCTGTGGAATCCGGTCTCCTACATTCTAGACTTAATTCTCTTCTGCAAAACAGTTGGCACTTTTCTAAGCAAATTTCATATACTTTAAATTTTCAGTTTGGTTTAATCAGAAAGTAACACTGTCTTAATTAATCTTGAATGTTAATTATATGAGGAAAACTGTCCCACTATTCATATAAATCATTAATAGTAAATGTGCTGCATATATTAATATTAAACTATCATTTGGTGCTAAAATTGCTTCTTCCTCTTAAAAATTAGCCAGTTTCCTGCTCAATTTTGCTGTGAATTTAAAACTACTCTAAAAAAAATAAAGACTATTTAAGAAGGTGCCAATTTTATTTCAACAAGTAATGTTAAAACAGTGACCTATATAACTTTCTAAATTGTAAAATAATCCTTCTATATATAAAAAGTTAACTGAACCAATAGATCTATTAACAAATTTTAAAACTAAAATACTGCTAATTTTTATTGATTTATACTCTGTATCTACTTCCTTTTTACTTTGTTCTCTTCTCTAGCTTTCTAAAAAAGAAGTTTAGAGCAATGTTTCAAAATTTGTTTCAAGTATAAATATTTGAAACTTAAAATGTCTTTCTGAGCACTGCTTTAGCTATGCTGCTTAATTTCTGAGCATTTGGTGATTTTCTAGATATTGTTGCTGATTCTGATTTCATTCAAAAACTTTCAGAAAAATATTTTCTAGTATGTTCAGTCTTTTCATATTTATTGGGACTTTTTTTCTTTAAGAGTGCAAGGGACAGACAGAATCAATTTTATCCAGTTCTTCCTGTGGCCCTTGTTGCTCTGACAATTCAACATGTACATGGTGCTGGGGACTGAACCCACATTCTCGTGCATTCCAGGCATGTGCCACAAGTGCTGAGCCACTGCTCCATCCCTTATTGGGGCTTCTATATTGATGATCATATCATTTATCTTGATGAAATTTTGTGTGTATTTGTATTGTTGAGTTACGTTGTCAATGTCAATTACATCAAGATAGTCATTTACTACTAATCTTATACATAACCTCAATAACCTTTTATTTTTGTCTACTGTATCAATTACTGAGAGAACTTATTAATGCCTTCAGCTGTGATTATTTTTCCATTTATCCTTTAGTTTTGTCATGCATTTTAAACACCTAGGTTCTGTGATATTTTTATTATTGAAAGTCCCCCCTGGGCACAGAAGTTTGCTCCTAGGATGGTCCTACTGGAAGCAATGGTGCCTATAAGAGGTGAGCACAATGGGGTCTTTAGGTCATGGAGCTGTGTCCCTAAGAGGGTAATTAGACCATGAGCCATTCCTCTTTCTTTTGCTTCCTGGCCATGAGTGAATGGTTTTCCTCTAGCACATGCTCCTGTTGATATACTGTGTCACTGCAATGGGCCAGGGCATCAGGTACTGGAAACTCCAAGACTGAGCCAAAATAGACCTTTTTCATTGGAAGTTGACTGTCTGAGGCATCTTGTTATACTGATGGAAAGATGAATAAGCAGATGAATAATGATGCACACATCATTATTTAAAAACCAATTAATTGGCCCTCTTAACATTTTGATTCTCCCTGTTTATTTTTGGTGACATTCTTAGTATCAAAGTCCACATAGTCCGTGGTGACGTCCCTCCAAGTTTACATAGCATTAGTGTGTTCCTGGCGTCTTTCGCTCTTATTTTTTCCCTTGAACTCTTCCTTCTGTGTCTTTCTATTGAAAATGTTTTGTTACCGATAATATAAGTTTGGGCTTGTTGTTTTATTTCTTTTCTTCCTCCCTCCATCTTTCCTTCCTTTCTTCTTTTCTTTCTTTCTGCATAAAAATCCAGTCTGTCACTCTCTGCCTTTGAATTGGAATGTTTCATCTAATTAATAGGATGATCAATATGGTTGCATTTAAGTCTTGCCCTTCCCATTTGTTTTTCTTTGTTTCATCTTGATTTTGCTGTTCAACACCTAATTTCTTCCTTTCATTTGTTTAGTTAAGTATAAATGATTGACATTTGGGACTACAATATGCCTCTTTAAATAGTCATGATTTACTTAAAGGCAATATTATAGGACTTTGTGTAGAATATATGAACCTTGAGCCAGTATCCTTCTACCTCTGTGTTACTTGTGCTCTTGTTATAAGTTTTCGCTTTGTTTGTTAGTTTGTTTTGCTTTTGATACTGCAGATTGAACACAGAGGTGCTTTACCACTGAGCCACATTACCAGCTCGTATTAATTTTTATTTTTGAGACAGGATCTTGCTAAGTTGCTTAGGGCCTCACTAAACTACTGAAGCTGGATTTGAACTCATGGTCCTCCTGCGGCATCCTCCCAAGCTGCTAATATTATAGGCATGTGCCACTACACCGTGCTGTTGCCCTAAGTTCTACATATTGTGTAATAGTTTTAGCTTTAACTAGTCATATGTCTTTTAGAAAATTAAAAATGTCTGGGGGCTGGAGCGGTGGCTCAGAGGTTTCGGCGCTTGCCTGGCAAGCACGAGGACCAGGGTTCAAACCCCAGTACACAACTGAGTGTTGGAGCAACTAAGGCCATGTGAAAAACTAAATAAAGTTGTTTCTCTCTTTCTCTGTCTCTCTCACTGTCCCTCTCTCTTTAAAAAAAAAAAAAGTCTGCATCTCCTCCATACTTATTTTTTCTTGATCTCTTTATTTCTAACTGTAGATTTGTATTTCAATCGGATGTTACTTCACTTTGAACAAAAACTCCTGCATCTTTTTTTTTTCTTGGAAGTTCAGTGATTTCTTGACAAATAACATTGTTTTGTTTCTTTTTAATCTGAAAATATCATTATTTCAACTGTGATGTAAAGAAGACTGTTGTTAAACATATACTTTCTTGAAAAATTTAAAGACGTGTGTTCTATTTCTCTTATGAGCAGTCAGCTTCAGTCTTATCATCATATTCTGTTTATAATGTGGCAGTTTCTTTGGCTGCTTCATTCATCTTTGCATATTGCTATTTTTATTATGAAAACTTTAGGTTTAGTTCTTTATATTTTTCTTGCTTAACATTTGCTTGTCTTCTTCAACTTGCAGATAGAAATCACAACACATTTAATATAGGTTTTAGACCACTGTGTTTAATCCCATAGGTCATTAAATCTGTGTTGTGCAAATTCTCCAATTTCTGCATCCCTCTCTTCATGTTCATTTACTTGTTCCTCTGCATTTTAAACGTAGCTGTGAACTCAAATATTTCCTTTCACTTATTGCAGTTTTTTTTCAGTTCTTGAATTGCTATTTGTTTCTATTTTCTGTATTGCCTCTTCAGAAAACCCTTATATTTAAATCCATTTTTACTCTGTTTTCTTTCAGGTTCTTGGATATATTTAAGAGTTCCTTTAAATTTCTTTTCTGCTTCTGCTAACATCTGGGTCATATGGGAATCTGTTTCTATAGACATTTTTTTTCTTGAATATGGGTTATGTTTTTCTTTTTTCTGTCTCTACTTATGTCCATAATGTTTTTCTTACAATGGATATTTTGATAGTATTTTATAGAAATCCCAGGTTTAGTCACATTGAACAGGGTGGATTTTTCTTGTAGGAAGCTATTAACTTGTCTGGATTCTGACTCCAAACTCCTGCTTTCTCTGGAAAGGAACAAAGCAGAAATCTGTACCCAGTTCATTCAGATAATAGTTGCTGGTAACACTAGATGCCCTGGAGTTTCCTTTTTGCATTCTTATAGTTCAGTGTAAACCCAAAATTTGTGCCAAGTTCAAAAACACATTTTAGAGCACAGTACCTCTATGTCACCTTGTTGTCTGGACTTCTGCATGGTTGGTTTTTATTTGTTTATTTGAACTACTCAATTAACCCTGCATTTTAATCAACTTTTACATCCTTGTGAACAAAGACCTGACAAGAACAACTTTGAGGAGTAAAGTTTATTTGGGCTCACTGTTTCAGAGGTTCAGTTTGTGATTGGCCGGCTCTACAACTCAGGAACCAAGGTGAGGCAGAACATCATGGCAGGGGTTCATGGCAGAGGAAAGTGGCTCAGGACACAGAAGACAGGAATCAGAGAGCACTCACTCACCTGGATAAAATAAATAACCCAAGAAACACAACCAGTGACCTATGTTTTCTAGCCACACCCTCCCTGCATATAGTTACCACCCAGTTCATCCATATATGTGGATTAATGTAGTGATTAGAATGTAACTCTCATAATCTAATTATTTTGCTTCTTAATTTTGTGCATTGTCTCATACCTGAGGTTTGGGGGGACACTAAAGATCTAAAATGTAACACCCTGAGCTCTGTATTCTGACACCCTAAGCAATTAAGACTGTTCACTCTGCTGTACCTGAGTTTGAGGTACACTATCAGATAAAAAGGTGAACATGCAATTTAACCAAGCGTACTTGCATTCTTTCAAGGGTCTAATTTTCTCAATTTTTGACCATTTTGGTGAGCCTCATTTTCATCAAAACACTGATTTTCAAATCCTTTGCCAATAATTGCATAAATATTACATGTGGGTGTTGACTATGACCAAGCTATTTTGCCAAAGTATTTTTATTAATTTGAATCAAAAGTCTTCCTAACTACAAAAGTATAAGGGGCAGTATTAATGAAATGGTAGTCAAGCTTATTTACCACTTCCCTGGAATACACCTATAGCAAGATTTAATACTCCAGGACCTCATTTTATAAAAAGACACACAAGTATGGGGTTTTGAGTAAAAAATTGTAGAAATAGGGGGAGAAAATATTCTAACTAATAGAAAACTTGTGAATCATTTGACTGAACTTTTTTTTATTTCTATGGGATAACAGAGAAACTCTCAAAGCTACACAATTCTTCTCTGTATCCTAAGTAATAGGTCAATCAAAAACACCTCAAACAGCTCAAATAATGGGTTTTAGTGGTGGACTGAATCTGATTATGTCAAATCTTATCTTAAGAATTAAACATGTTCTCACATTTTTCTACTGATGAACAATTATAAGGATCCAAACATTTCCAAGTAGTAAAGAACGATTAAATCTATACTCAACCCAATCCCATCAAGTGATTGAGAATTCATGAAACTCAAAAATTTTGAATAAGTATTGTGTAAACACGCCCTGATTTTTAGGTTGAAAGAAAGAAAAGGAAAAAGAATGTAGCATTTTGTGAGTTTACTGATCCATTGTTAGAACTCCTTTAGCTTCAGTCTAGAGTGTACTGTACATCAAGTGTCCAAAGGAAAAGAAATATGCGAAGACTCATACAAAATTGGAGTCATGCTAAAACATCAGAGCAAAGAATTAACACTTTTAAATCAGTTCAGGAACTAAGAAGGCTACTCATTTCTTTCTTCCTTTTGATTGTTTTTCTTTCTTTCCTTTTTCCAAATTTATCACTATCAAAGATAAATATCAAGGGAAAACAAAAGAACTTTTCACCCAAGCTCACATACGTCATAGTCAGATGGAAGTATCAGCACTTTTTCTAGCTTATAAGACTAAATGGAAGGGGGGAAAAAACTTTAATCATCTGAGACCTATGAAAATGGAATTTTATATATCTAGCTAAAATAATTTGATGGAAAATAGTTTTTTAACATGACTTTTTGCTTCCATCAAGGTAAAAAATGACTTTAACTTCACATTATTAAGAATAAGTAAGAAGAGGATGTAGCTATATAATTTGAAAAGAAATCCTTTGAGTAAAAATCATATATTAAATAAATGGGTTCATCAATCATACTTTGTCACAGAGCAGTCTTATAATTTCCCCAATAATGTAAAATGTTGATTTTGTCAGCATTTTTGATGCAATACAAATTCTATAAAAGTGGTTCCCATGAACGTAATCAACTTCAACCCAAGTGATGCCAGATAGTTAAAATTCTCCTCGGTGCTATCTGCAAATGTTTCCAATTGGCTGGCTGAATTAAATGCAGTAACTTTCTGGCAGAGTGTGATTTTTGACTAGGCAATCATGTTTATCAAGCAGGTATCTTGTATCTTATTTATACCTTAAAAAAGCATTTTTTTTTAAACAAACTCAGCATTCCTAAAGCAATGTTTGCTTGTGGCACCTGGCTAAAAACAGTGCATAAAGGGGAGACAGTGATCATTTGTGTGTGTGTGTGTAGAACCAAGTATATAAAAGCAAAATTAGGTGCTGGCACTGTGTATAGTTTTAATATATTTCATAATTTTCCTTATAAATTCTATTCTTTGGAAAATGAACATATATTTCAAGAAAACCTAATTATATTTTTGAGCAAATATTTTAGCTCACATTCTGATATTTAAATGTTACAATGATTGTTTAAATAAATTAAGAAATTAGTGCTATACTTCTTTGTAAATGAACTGTCACATAAAAAGGCAGTATAGAAGGATATATAAAAATATTAATTACCTTAAACTAATTGATTAAATTAAAAATTGTATGTAAAAGTGACATTAGAGGTTAAAGTTGAAAAGTAATTTCTTCCTTTATATTTCAAGGTTTCCTATTTTTTTGGAAATTAAGAGAAGAAGACTAGAGAAGTGCAGAAAATGGAGCAGCCATTGGTTTGTCCTCCATAAATAGTTGAAGGGTTAAAATTCTCCCATATACTTTAGTCTTCAGTGAAAAGAAACTTGCTAGTATTCTGCCTTCTTCAAGGGAAACTGAGCTAAAGCTTTTGAACACTTACTTGTGACTCAGGCACTACATCCAGAACTTTCCATACTGGATTTCCATTAATAAACTCAATGCCATTTCAGCTTTCAAGTAATAGAGGAATTGTCTTAGTAATGTTATGCCAAAATGATAGGTATCATTCTACCTTGATTCTACATTTAATTCTTTTTTTTTTTTAAAGAGAGAAGGATAGTGAGAGAGAGAGAGGGAGAGAGAATCAATTTTTATTGAGTTTTTCACATGGCTTTAGTTGCTCTGTCACTTAGTTGTGTACATGGGTGCGAGAGTTTGAACCCGTGTACTTGTGCATGCCAGGCAAGCACCGTAACCACTAAGCCACCGCTCCAGCCCCCTACATTTAATTCTAATGCTAAATATTTGCCTAGAGATAGAGTTTCCTCTTCGCAAAAAGGGTATCACTCTAGAGGAAACAATTTCTATAACTACATGCGGTAAGTAGTAATCTAGTCAGTTACTTCTAAGTCGTGTTAGTATAAGATGTGGACAGGGATTTACCCCTTCTTCCTTCTTTCCTCATTTATTTATTTTACAATTTCCTCTCTACATTATTCTGATAAGAATTATTCAGTAGCTGAGGCCTGGTTCACAACATTTGATTATGCTTTAGAGTATACACTAAATTTTAGATGGAATAAAAATGATTCAATTGTTAATATTTTATTTTTCATAATTATCATGTCAATGCTGTAGGATAGAATCCTAGGATAGTCTTCATTTCCTATTTGGCTTCAAAAGAGAGATTAGAGAAATAGTTTATCTTTAATACAGATAATTAAAGAATATCCATTTTCCCAGAGGCCAGTAATCATCACTTGATATTTAAATCATTTGCTCTCTCAGGCTCTTTGCCATTTTCCATGCCAGTGGAGCTGTTGATTTTAAATGTGTGAACTCTACCAGATGCACCTTCCTGTGGTTTTTAGTGATAAAAAATTTTATTCAACATTTTTATTGATTTTGTAAAGTTTTGAATTTTGCTAAGATATACACAATTTGAACTTGTAATCATTCTCATTTTATTTTCCTTTTATCATAAAATATTTATAACATCTAAAAGTGAGCAAGGTTTGTAGGCATTGCTGCTTGTATATTAATATATACAAGTATACATGAGAATTAGGGAGGTAGGGCTGGATCTCTGAATAAGAAGTATGCTTAGTAATAGCTGTTTTAGTAACACTGTTTTCACATTATAAAATTATTTCATTCCTTCTATAATCTTGTAACTACAAGGACTCAAACATTGAATATATTTATTATGAAGTATTTCTTAAAAAATGGTTATGAGATACTTGAAGTAAGAAAGCAACAAGCAGATATTTTAGAATAAAGAAGAGGACATAAGACAGGAGAGAATTAGAAAAAGAAAATTCCAGAACAGACAATTGCTTTTTTTATTTATAATATTTTTATCCTGAGTAATGGTCACGTTCCTAATTTTTCAGTGATGAAGAATGAAAATTTATTTCAAAATCAATTATAAAACTTGCTGTTCTTCATTTAATTTTTGTTTATAGTTCTCACTTCAAAGTGCATTTGAAAATGCATAAGCCTTCTCTAGTTTCTTATTGCTATCCCAATGTGCTGAGTTAAGAATCCCATGAGGTAATAATATATCAATGTAACAGAAGAAAAAATGAGAAAAGCAAATGGTCACAGAATTTACAAACTAAAGAACAGGGAAAATAATGTCAGGGGAAGATAAAGCTTTTGTTTAGGAGAACTTATGGGAATTTTTTAAAGTAGAATTTTAGATTGAAAAAAGGGAATCTGTGAGTTTTTCCTTTGATATTCCAGAGGAACAGTAGATACCTTGAAGTGGAGAAGAGAATTGAATAGTTTACATGAGGGCCAGAGTTGTTCATAAATAAGGGTCATAAAACAAAATTTAAAAATTAAGTGTTACATTACTTATGAGAATGTTGCAAGACTTTTAGTAAGAGTGATACCTTTTCAATAATGATCTTCTTTATTTTATGCTATTATGTAATTATTTCGGTCTGGTCATCAATCCTTCATTAAAAGCCTACTGAAATCAATAGCTCTGTGCTGGTAACCTGCACAAAATGAATGAGGAAGGCTCTGTTTGCACATGCAGAGGGGAGTACTTGGACAGAGTAAAATTCTCAGTAGGAAGCAGGGATGTGGAGTCAAGTTGAATAAGGGAATTATATAATCCTCCACAATTTCCCCCAAAGAATTCTCAGAAATATTGAGGGGTCAGATAGGATGAGTTCTTATATTGTTTGAGAGTAGCCAGCGACCCAGAAGACTTTAATTATGGGGGCAATTTATCCTATGCTGGAAGGATTTTTTTTAAGAGAAAGGGGCAGTGAAAGAGAGAAAAAGAGAGAGACAGAAAATCAATTTTATTTAGTTTTTCACGTGGCTGTCATTGCTCTAACACTTCGTTGTGTATGTGGTGCTGAGGTTCAAACTCTTGTATTTGTGCATGCTAGTCAAGCACCATAACAGCTGAACCACCGCTCCAGCCCTGCTGGATGGATTTTTTTTTTATAAGAGTATTATAGTCAAGACTCTCAGGTGCTATAAAATGACTTGCTTCAACACTTAGTGATGCTGTCTGGGAATACCACAGGGGACAGTGGGAAATGCTAGAGTCCAAACCTGATATTACCTGGCAAGGTTGGGAATGACAGGGAAGGTGCCCTGTACCAAGGACTGAGCTCCTCGATAACATCAGGAGCAGACTCCTGGGTATGGCTACACTTAAGAATCCTCTTTTAGGATACTTACAGTTTTGGATCCATTCATCCACTGAAAAGCACCTAGGTTGTTTACATAGTTTCACTACTGGAAATTGAGCTGCTATAACCATTGATGTAGCTGTATCTCTGTAATAGGGTGATTTGAGCTGTTCTGGGCAAATACCCAGAAGAGGTATGGCTGGGTCAAAAGGTGGTTCCATTCCTAATTGTTTGAGGAGTCTCCACACTGCTTTCCAGAGTGCTTCTATCAGCTTGCAGTCCCACCAACAGTGTGATAGTGTTCCTTTCTCCCCCACAACCTCTCCAGCATCTGTTATTATTTATATTCTTCATTTTTGCCATTCTGACCATATGGAGTGGAATCTCAGTGAAGTTTTGATTTGCATTACTCACATTGCTAGTTATGTAGAATACTTTCTCATGTATCTTTGGGGTTTTGAACTTCATCTGTTGAGAAGTTTCTGTTTTGTTTATAGCCCATTTATTGATTGGAGTGCTTGTGTTTTTGGTGTTCAGCTTTTTCAGTTCTTTGTATATTCTGGGTATAAGCCACTATCAGAGTCGTAGTGGGCCGTTATTTTCTCCTATTCGTAGGCTCTCTCTTGACACGCTACCAATTCCTTAGCTGTGCAGAAGCTTCAGAGTTTAATGGCATCCCACTCATTAATTCTTGGTATTAATTCTTGTGCTACAGAGCTGTGCTATATAAATACAATGGGGTTCTTCTCAGCTATTAGAAAGAATGATATCATGGCTTTTGAAGGTAAATGAAAATGGAAAAAAAAAATCATGCTGAGTGAAACAAGCCAAACCCAGAGACTTAAGGTTCGAGTGTTTTCTATCATATGTAGAAGTTAGAATAAAACCTATGATTGGATGAAAGTTAGTCAGTTTTTTTCAGTAGACCCACCAAATGTGAAGTAACATATAAGCTGTAGGGACTACAGCTATGAGGGGAGGACAGTTAGGATAAAAGAGGTGTTCGATACTGTAGAGTACATTCGACTGCCATGAGAACCAAAAATGCACCCAGGCAGGCATATAAATGTAGTCATTTCAAGGATTAAATTATACATGTATGGTAATTTATATCTGTAACTTGGGGCAACCACAGAGGAGTCGCAAGTTGGGGAGTGGAGGAAGGGAGATAGATCCTGAACAAGATTCTGGTTTAAGCAACTCTGATAATACTTATGCATGCATGAATGTGAACCATTGAATTCCTTCATTATGTAAGACAATACTGAACCAATTAAAAAAAAGACACTTAGAGTTAGTGCTCTCACTTGGAGATCTACAAAATGCTGCTTAGAATAATTCCCTTCATTTTGTAGCAGGAAATATGTAAGATCCTGGGGGACGAACAAAAAAATCAATGAATTAGAATCAGCCCTTTATTGATACCAGGATTATTGGCAGAAGGATATTAAATCACTCCTTCTTGGATGTCTATTTATCATGTTTGGGAAACGTTTGTTAGTAAATAATAAAATAATAGGAATTAAGTACATATCAGCATTGGATTAACTTAAAATTAAAAGATATCCACAAATCCTGCCTAAACATTCATTTTTTTCATGAAAAAAATATGCCATGGCAGTATTTGAAGTTACATAGGTATAGGATCAAAATTCAGCTCTTCCACCCAGGAAATTCCAATGTTAGTTTGAGAAAGCTGCTTGTATTATCTTGGTCCTGATTTTCACAAACATGAAAGAGACTGATCATATCTTTCTGCCACACCTCTGGAGTTGCAGTGTGTATCACAATCCCCAGCTAGCTTCATGGCACACCCTTAAATCCCCAGCTACTCCTGTGGCTCAGGCAGGAAAATCATTACTACAGAGTGTGTGTATCTTAAATAAATGTGCATATAAATGGCATTAGCAAACCTATAACTCTATAGAAAAAGAAAAAAAACCAAATCCATTACAAAGAAATCAAGGAAAAAGTAGATGTGGCCTCAATCTGGCTAAATCATGAGAAGAGCCAGGTGAGGTGGTGCACACCTGCAGCTTGGGGGCTGAGGCAGGATCTCAAGTTCAAAGCCAGCCTCAGCAGTTTAGCGACACCCTTAGCAATTTAGTGAGGCACTGTTTAAAAAAAAATTAAAAGTGCTGAGTCTGTGGCTCAGAGGTTAAGCACCACTGAGTTCAATCCTTGGTATCTGCTGCCCCCAAAAATTATTGAAATGAAGCTTGGAAATCATTTATTATGCACAAAATTTTCAGAAAAGAAATTGGTACATAGAGAATAAAATATTAGCTTAAAATGAATTACAATTTAATTATTGTTAAAAATGCTAGTTAAAAAAAAAAAAAGGAGGACTTGGAGTGGTAGCTTGGTGGTTATGGCGCTTACCTGGCATGCAAGGGATGCGGGTCGAACAGCACTGTGTACACAACGAAGTGTCAGAGCAAAAAAAAAGATACATGAAAAAAATAAATAAAATGGATTCTCTCTCTCTCTCACTGTCCCTCTCTCTCTCTCTCTTAAAAAAAAAAAAAAGCAAGTCATGGTCCTAAAGGGCATCACAAACATCACTTTGTTTATCCCCACTAGCAGTCCCATGATACACCACTGCCATTCACATTTCACAAGGTAAAATTAGTGGTTCACAGATGTTGAAGAGACTTTGCCAGCATCATGCAACAGGTTTGACTTATCAAAGACATCAGCCACAGTTAAGGAAAGACTCTGTCCTCTAGTTGTTTTCTCTCTGTTACAGCTTCCACTTGGCTTTGTCATTTTTTGCCATCAAAGACGTGACAATTTTACTCTGTGCTCCAGCAACAAAGCATTTAGGGTCAAAAAATTATGTTTGCTCATATGATGTGGCAAGATTATTTTTTTAATTTTAATTTTAACTTATATTAAAATTCTACTAGTGAATGTAATGAACCTGGCACTACTAAAAAGAAGAAGCATTTCACGTGACTATGAGGACTGTAAGCTCTTCAATCCAGCAATTTCCCAATTAGCGCAATTGTCTCTGGGATTCTGATTAACTAAGGTCACCCACCGTTGGCTCTTTTCAGGTTAAATAGGGAATTCTTAACAAAGAAGAGGGAAAGAAAGAGTCATCACATTTCATGAGACATGGTTTTTAATAATGTGATTTTAAAAATTAATTGGTTCTATAATAATGGTCTCAAAAAGCAAATGATGTCAGAATCATAAGTAAATCAGGAATACATTTAGATCTCTTGCATAATTTTGCAACAGTTAGCTATGTTTTTGGAGAATAATATGCATTTATTAAATTACTTCCTTATTTGTACTTACTGTAGTAAGAATTGCAGTAAATATAAAAACTGGGAAAAAAAAGCCTCACTTTTAACTCTTCTTATATGGGAAAATAACATATTTAAGAAAAGAATTCAAGAACCATCTGAAAGCAAGTAATTTTCAAAATCCATATGTAATCAATGAAGAAATTTTAAGAAGAGAAATATTTGGGTCAACACTATATAAGAATACGTGCATGAGAAGATTTGAAAAATATTCCATTTTCCCTTCAGATAAAACTAATCTTTGGCTAGAACACTATGAAGATTAAGTTGAGGAGTTTCTAAAAGGTGAATTTAGATAGGACCAGGTTGTAGAAAGTGGTCAACAGCTTGTGGTTCAACTCTTGACAGGAGGGATGGGATCACCCATCTAAACCTCTCCCAAACAGCAGACTTCAAAGGAGCAAGAAGCAGGAGTAGGGCCAGGTCATGGGATTCCTTGTATTTATTTTGTGGAAATATGATGTGTAAATAATGGGATATTTTATAAATTATTAGAATTTTAAAGTATATTCATTAATTCGGGAAGAAAACACTGCAGGAGGAAATCAGGAAAACATTTTCTTCTTCCTTCAAAATATGCTTATAACTTATGGTTTAGGATCAAATGCATATTATATTGTTACTTTATACACATTTATGATTCTACAATAACTCAACTGCTTAATAAAATTTTTAAAAATAATAAAATGAATATAAAATAAAAAAATAAAGGCTTATGGCTATTGTACCTGATGAAAACCCTTGGCAAGAAGAGACAAAACAATGGAATGAGTTCTTCCTTGTTCACAAAAGCCTGCATGGGAGTGGAGCAATGTTGCTAATGGTGGTTGGCTCTGGTTCATCCAGAAGGAGGACAAAGCCAATGCAAATGGATATCTCATAGAGAGAAAAGTCAGGTTCTATGGAAAAATCATCTAGTCCACAGACTCTACCTAGAAAATGAGCAGACTGAGATGGGCAAAGGTCAGAGGGGGAAGAAGGAAAGGCATTTTGATATTAGGATTTAGATAGCAAGAACACAGAAAGGGTAGAATTTACATAATGTTTGGAATTGGCCAGTACTCTAGTGTTTCTGGAACAGAAGGGACAAAGCGGTCTATGATAGGAGGTAAAGCTGTCATGGTAAACTTGACTGCAGATTCTGTGTGTGGGGGGACACGTGTGTGTGTGTGTGTGTGTGTATGTGTGTGTGTAGAACTATTAGAGACAGACCATACAGTTTTATTTTCCAGTAAGGCTAGGAGAAAACCTTAACAGAGATTTTGAGCAAAGATTGACATAAATGTACTGAAGTTCTAATAAGAAACTTGCAGAAGAAGTTTGAAGAGAAGCATCTTTGAAGCTAGTCCAAGAGCAAAATTGAGAAGCAATAAGATCCAAATGAAAGAGAAGGGAAAACCTCAAAAGAGAAATAAGACATATTCCAGAAATAAAATCAATAGAACATATGAAGAATAACCTCAAATCATACATGACTGAATTAAGCAACATAGAGGAGGAGTTTTAGGAAATAGCATGGGTGTTTTGTTATTACTCCCTTTAATTTAGCACATAATATGAGCTAAATTATTAAAATATGCAAATACTGAATGCATATCAACAATTGAAAACCAAAAAAATCCTCAAAAATGACATTGAAAATTTAAATGGCCCATGATTGTTAAAACAGATGGTTACATTGCAATCAGCTATTTTTAAATCATCTGAATTGATTCCTAGCATCAAGGGCTCATGATATAGTTAATGCTTTTACTGTCAGAACAGGCTAAATGAGCAAAGTACTCAATCCTATTAGCTTCAATATACACACCCTAAGGCAATGACTACATAAGATTATTAAAGACTTAAAAACTTTAAATCTAAAACATTTTTACTGAATATGTACACTAATAAATTTGAGCTAGAAAAATACTAATAGGGCCTTACCACAATAGCAATAATAAATGAATTTAGATTCTTTATGTGAAAAAAGAGCTGTCCTAAAAAATGTCATATTTTAAATTCACACACTCATATCCTGAAATTTGCCTCTAAATGTGTATCATGAAAGCCATGATATAGTTACCTTTTAAATTAAACATTGCATACAAATGCAAGTTAAATGTAATTGCATAATGCCTCCTAATTACTTGTTTAATAACTGTCAGACCTCATAAGATTGCAGAAATTAAATATGCAAAAATATAT
>PVKS010024840.1:0-30605 GCA_004027875.1 Aplodontia rufa | reverse complement strand
CAAAATCAGAGCCGAAATCAATGAAATTGAGAACAAAAAAGCTATCCAATCTATTAACAAATCCAAGAGTTGGTTCTTTGAAAGAGTGAACAAAATTGACAGACCCCTTGCCAAACTCACCAAAAAGAAGATCGAAAGGAAGCAAATCAACAAAATCAGAGACGAAAATGGGGATATCACCACAGACCCATCCAAGATAGACAACTGAAGCATTTTTCATTTTTGTACAAATAAATGAATCGTCAATGGCTGACATTTAAGTGTCAAATGAACTTGGATTCAAACTCATGCCTTTTTCTTATCTAAAATTGTTTAGTGAAAAATAAACATGTTTACTTTTCTTATTTTACGAGAAAAGTATTATACGGATGGCAAAATTTTTATTAAGTCTGATTTAAGGGTATCTAAAGAGGTCTCTAATTTTATCCCAAAATATAGAAACTTTTCTGACTCTTAGTTAATAAATACCATATAATGAAGCCTCTTAATTTATTAAGAATTCACTACTTCAAATTGAAATATCATTGGTGGGGTGGAGAAGAGATCATAACTTCTGTATTTAATACCAAAGGTTTTGAGCTATCTGGTAAAAATCTAGTGCTTTGCTGGCAAATGTTTAACCTATGATTTACCTTCCTCTCTTAAAAAAAAAAAACTTTGTGGGTATGTTTGTGCATATGTGTGCATGCACATATATTGCCTATTTACATATTTGCTCTAAATTGTCAAAAATAAAAACAGGATAGCTAATTGTTTTAAAATAACACAATATACAGTACTCAAAGAAATTTCACAAGACAATTTATACTTTCAGTGTTTTGTTATTATTTGTTGATCTCATTACTTAGGCCAATTTATGATTACAACTGACTAATAAGTACAATCTGGATATGAACGTTGAGTTGATATTGTGTGTGTTTAAATTAATAAGAAACTAAAACCATGAAGATAGGCTCACACTTTAATCATTTGAAAATGATATTATTTGTTGAATTATACATTTTTCAAACACTGGAGAAATACTTCATTAGCTTTTATACTATTAAAATATACTGACATGATACATTTTTAAGTTTAATCTACATTAATAAAATATTTACCATCACTCTTCTTTAGTCATGAAAATCAACAAAACAGCCAGGCACGGTGGCACACACCTGTAATCCCAGCAACTCAGAAGGCTGAAATGTATCATGAGTAAAAAGCCAGCCTCAGCAATTTAGTGAGGCCCTAAGTAACTTAGGGTGACCCTGTCTCAAAATAAAACATAATAAATATAGAAAGGGCTTGGGGGGCTGGAGTGGTGGTATAGCGATTACGGTGCTTTCCTGGCATGGGCAAGTACACAAGTTCAAACCCTAGAACCACATGCACAAAAAAGCTTCGGAGCAATGAAAGACACATGAAAAAGCTAAATAAAATTGATTCCCCCCTCTCTTTATTTATCGCTCTCTCTCTCTCTCACTGTTCCTCTGTCTTAAAAAAAAAAAAAAAGATTGGGGATGAGAATGTGGCTCAGTGATTAAGCAACCCTGGGTTCAACAAAAGTAGCATCAAAAACATAAGCAATAGCAAATATAGCAAAATAGGAACACATGTGTTCAGTAACCCCTGTTAACTTTTTTAACATGTCATATTTAATAAGGGATCAGAATTTAAATTTCAATAATTGCTCAAAACCTTTGTTTCCAAAATTCTTGAAAGTTGTTGCTCATGAACCAGTGTACTCAACACACTTTGGTTAGTTTAAAGGCAGATTGAATAAAGAAAGAAGAGAACACTAATAGAAAAGGTGTGTCTATCAGAGGAGAAAAACGAGGCTCCAATTAAAATTGGCATGTTTAACATTGTGCAGCACAAACCTGGAGCTAAAATGCCCACATAAGACTTTCTTTCTTAATCCTTTCCTCTTCATGTTTGGTGTTAGAGTTGGATCATCAACTAAATTTAGAAAATCACATTTCCTTTCTGGAACACAGATTTCACAACAAGTTGTGGAAACAGGAAGAAAAAAATACTATTTTTCATAAAGTCAGAGATAAACCTGATGCAAATAGTGATTAGTGGTGATGGTAGGCTTGATAGGGTGTTCTGTTGTTGCAGTTCATTTCCAGTTTGAAAGTAAAACACTCCGTGAAGTTTAATTACTGATGAACTGCTTGCTTTTCTTTCTGAGGCCAAGTTTTAGCAAAAATGGGCACGGTGTTTTAGGTAGCATTTGTTCTGAGTGATGTAGAATTTAAAATCAATTATTGGGAACTTATTTCCCATAAACAGAATATTAACAAGAACCAGTATGTAAAGGAAAGATAAAATGTTAATGTCTCCTATCAATATTTTACTCTCTATATCAAAGTATTGTTTTAATCTGTAAATCATTTAATGACTATATACATTATTCAAGACAGTTTAAGATTACATTTAAATTGATTAAAACCCTAAACATTTAATGAAGAAAATAGTAAATTATTATAAGGCAGAGAAATGGCATTATATAGAATGCCATTGGGAAAGGTAAGAATAGTTTTGCTTTTAATTTTGTTTTCTACATCAGCTGTAGTTATGTGCTTATCCATTCAAGATTTTGAGCTATATATTGCCAGAAATTTCAGTGGTCTTTGAAGGTAACTAAACATGACTCATAAGAAGTGGAAATTTTATTTTACGCCACAGAGGAACTAATAATTGGGTTAGTGTACTCTACTAATTCATGTGACTCTACTAGAAAAATTTTAGGATATCCTAAATTAAATACTATAAACAAAGAAATTATATGCCATGATTGAATTATGAGGTTTTGATATATATCAATTAGCAATATGTATTCTCATAAAGAGAAACTATGTACAAGTGTTGGGGGATGCAGTTACATTTCTATATTTTATTATTCTTTAAATAGTATATAATCTTGGCAAAAATTCATAGGGGTGGATTTTAAAACCTAAGACATGTTCTCCTTTTTTTGATATTACAAGATGGTTGGAAGAGGGTGGGGAAGCAGAGCAAATACACAAAGTATTTAAATAGATGCACTTGGCCCTTATACAAAGAGTAAGTGCTCATTGTGTATATGGATGAAGGGAAGTCCATTTGCCAGGGTTGAATAGGGAGGTCTAGGAAAGATGTTACAAATTTATTATAGTTAGAACTCTGGTTGGTTTTTCTCTAATCAATACTGGAAAAGGATTCCTAGGAAGTAGAACAAGGAAGACATGAACTTGAAATCTGAAATGAGAGTGGGATACCTGATTAGAAGTGATGACTAATTGGAGATCAATTGAGGGTCCAAGAATTAATACAAAGGGGACAGCAGAGGAGGAGGGGATTTTGGAAGCCAGGCCAAGGAGTTTATCTGGTAACATCACAAACATTGAGAGGCCAAGAAAGACGGTCATTCCTCCCAGGAAGCAGCATAGGTTAACAATGGGAAAAGGTAAGTACTTCCTTCTAAATGCCCTTGGGTGCCAGGGTACCTTCTAAGCAGAACAGGATATCCAATTCAATCAGTAGATGCCTTCAACTCTCTCCTGCAGTGTCTGGTTAGCTAAAGCCTTTTACTCCCATACGACCATAATGCTTGCCTAGGCTGAGGAAAGAGCAAGGTTGGTAACAGACATTTGCTTCAAGAGCAAACTGAAGGACCAGGACAAGAAATTCAACAATGAAGATAAATATTTATTTTAATGCAACATTTTTGAAAGTCGAAATCAATACAAAATTCCCTAAGAATAAAATATCAAAAAATAAATAAAGACAGGATTAGACTACCCCATGAGCATTTGCATATGCTGTCTCTTTGGAACCTAACAATCATCAGGTGTGGACCAAGAGACTCTGATTGTTCCTCCCACTTAATAATCAGGAATGATTAAATTTCAGAGAAGATCACTGACTTGTTTGAGACATGGAGAATTAAAACTCAAACCTAGATAGATATTCCTTATCAAAGGTAGTACATTTACTGCTCCAGAAGATCAACCTGGATCTAGGGTAGGAGCAATTATAGGAGCTCACAACATTCATAGTTCTCACTGATTTAAACTTAGATGATTCTATGAGCCATTTTTCCTCGCTGAGTATTTCTGTTAAGGCTGAAGTGGAAAATAATGAAAAAGAGTTTGGCAGGAGATAAACAAGATCATACCCAAATAAAATAAAATTAGAATTTTTCACATGGAAAGAGACTGAGAACAAACTACAGAGTACAGGTGGAAAAGTGTAAATTAAATGCTATTCATATGTCAATAATGTATGGCCTGCTATTTCATACACCTACGTATGACACACAGGGATTAAAACTAGCTTTTAATTCTTTGCATTTCAGCATAGTCCCTGAATTGAATTTATTTGTATTAGCAACTCAGATTTTTTTTTATTACTATTTAGCCAAGGAAGATGGCTCCAAGGTAGCTCATTAGCGGGTTTAATCTCTATAAACCCCTATCCAGGATTCTGGTTTACATTTGTGTTCCCATCTGCATTTACTTTGATTTGTCACTTGGACATTCATATTGACCCCATCTGCACAATGGTCTCTGCCAGCCCAGAAACTGGTCAGTTGCATTAGGGGTCTGAATACTGAGCCTAAGGGAGGCAATGCGGACAGTAGGCAGCAGTACTAGGGTGTAGGAGGCCAAGGTCTGAAGCCAGATCAGATATTCAGTTGATGGGCCTGAGAGTTGGAACTAAAGTGGAGGTGCACGGCAGGTGGACTGATGAGATGTCCAGCAAGTAGCAGTTTGGAGTTGGCAAGGTTCTACTCACAGTTTGAGTGCAGTAGCCTTATTATCAGGGTTGAAACAGTGGCTTAATCCACGGAAGTTTCCTGACAAAAACATTGTCCCACTTTCAAAACTCAAATAAAATCTCAACAGGAAAGAAAACCTCCGGCATGTGGAAAGGCATTGCCCTTTGACCAAATGCTTTGTTTCTAGTGGGAGAGAGAAGGAAAGAAAGACACCAACCTGCCCAACAGATTAGCAACAAACCTCTGTTTATCTAGGTTACCTAACACATGGAATGGAAATAGCCCCTTTACCTATAACACAGCCACATTATGAAAACTAAATGAAATGATGTGCATGAAAGAGCTTTAAAAAGAAGCAACCCTCATATCCCAGAATTTGTTTCCTATTCAAAATTAGCACTGGTTTTGAAAACAATAAAATATAAGCTTTCAATTTACCTGAGAAGGAATTTAGAATCAGCTGAACTACAATTAATCTTGCATCATTTATTTTTGGCTTCTATATTCCAGCTAAGATGGAGTATGTATATTACCCAATAAAAATTATTTTTATAGTTCCTGTTTCTAAGCAGCAACTCATGCTATTTTTTTTTCTACCTGGAAAATTTCTTGTATTCCATTTGTCTACATGAGAACTTTATCGGTCTCTTCAAATCCCACCTTGAATATAATTTTCTCCATGAAAAATTTCTGTTTCCTTCCCACTACTTTAGACTTAGAAACACAATCTTTGAATTTTCTTACACTACAACCTGCCTGCCTTTATAATACAGTCGTTTCTGTCCTTGGGTTAGTCCTTCTTACAGATTTTGAGGAAGAAATTCACATGTTCCAGGGGAAGACTCCACTCATTTAACTCTTCAATAGATATTGGTCAACATTAACCCAATATTTTGGTTACTTATTCTACAAATTTCTTGTGGTGATATACAGCAAAGAAAACCAGAATGTGTCTTCAATGCTATGAAACAGGAGTACCAAAGTGTAGTAAGAAATTAAAATTTTGCTTCCTTTTCATGAATAGATAGTGATATTAGAAGAGCTTTCCTACCTCAGCCTGTTTTCTTTTGTTATAACAAAATATTTTACACTCAAAATTTTATAAAGAAGTGAAGTTCCATTGGCTCATGATTTTGAGAGCTGAGAAGCCCAAGAGCGTGACACTAGCATCTATCTGGTGATCTGGTGTTTGGTGGAGGCTTTTGTGCTGTATAGTGAAAGTGGAAACTTGCACAAGGTGAGATGGATCAGGCATTGATAATTGTGATCTCTCTGCCTCTTCTTAGAAGGTCCTAGTCTATCATGGGGTTCCCACCCTAATTACCTCCTAGAATCCATCTGTAAGTAATCATTAATATGTTAATTTGAGGCTTACATTTCTAACACATAGACTTGGGGGGGCATTCAAACCATAGCAATTGCAATATTAGTAAACATTACACCACCATGAGAAATCTGGCAGAAATTGTCCTTCAGAGAGCCTACTATGTAACCTTAGGACCCATAGTAAAGCAAGCAACCTATAAATGTAGGAACAAATTCATCTGAGTCAGCTAGTAAGAAGGGAAATCATTCAAATCTTAGCATATAACAAATCAGAGTGATGTATGCTAAAGCCTCCCAGCATATTTCCAGAACCCAATAAGAATTCAGTATATGTTAAACTAAAGACAAAATAAGCAAGGATAACAAACATGCCTTGCAGATACTGTAGTGCTAAATAAAGCAACCAAAATAATAATGGGCAAAACCGTCTCAGTTAGTCACTTCTCCCTGGATCAAACTCAGGACACACCTGATTGCACACAGGATGTTGGTGAAATGAGTATATATGTGCAGCAGCACACAATGAGCCCCTCATTGACAAGTTGGCCAAATCAGAGGAGATCATGTCAGCCTGGATTTGTTTGCCTGAGGGGCAGTCATGCTGTCAGAATCCTTCACCATCTCAAGTCCACTGAGAGCTACAAGAATGTGGTTGCAACAATAATTCCATTTATCTTAGGTCAGCTGTTTGATGTGACTCATTATCAGACCTTGGGCAAAATTATGAATGCATATTTCATCATGAAAGACCTTTTTCTGTTAACTCATCTTTACAGTGCACTCTTAATGAGACGATAGTCATGTAGCACTTAATAGGCACATGACCAAACCATTTAGCTACACTTTGCCTTGAAATTAGTGTGACTATTTGTGCCTCAGTGCCTGCCATATGCCTGTTGTCCCTGCCTTTTCATTAATAGCATCCCTCTTTATTCTCAAAAGTTATGTATGTTTGGACCATCAATTATACGGTTGCCTTATTGTCAAGCAATGACTGTAAGTAGTGAGCTTTATGATCTTCTGTTACAGTATATTCCTGTAAGCATATGAATTAAAAAAACATCACATCTAAAATGAGATGTGGTTACATGCGTGTGTATATATATATATATTTGAGCATCATATCATATCTATGTTTTTATAGTCTACACATTCATCATATCACAAACACCTTTACAAAGTGGGACACAACTCAGAGACCCTATTGATATCACCAATCCTCTACCAGTGCTCTTTTATAGAGAGATGAGAAAATACCATAACTTCCTAGACTGATGTACAACCTTATCTTATTTATTCTTATTTTTATTTATTCTCATCTTTGTCAGTATATAAAGGAAAGAAGTGATTTTTTTCTTCCTGAAAAATCTTGTCTTTGAGAGTTCATTGCGTTTCAGTCTTTTTGAAGTAATGTTTTTCAACAAATAATAAAATTTATAACAGCAAGAAATGTAAACTTAGTTTGTGGATAACGGTAAGAACATTAAAATAAGAAGAGTTGCTGAGGATAGAGGCAGGTTGACAAATGCTTTTGAATGAAAGAGAGATAAATGTTAAAATATGAGAAAAATGAGGAAGTGCATTCAGACTTGCTAGGTCATATCCTTGGCTATGGATATTTGTCAGATGTTGTGACAGCTATGCCTCATAGTATAGCTTTTGGAAATACACTATATAGTATTTATTTAAAGAGAATTCATACTTCAGTCAATATACTGAAGGTAGCTATATCAAAGAGCATTAAGGTAAATCAAGGAAATCTAAGGAGGTGATGAAGCCAAAATTTTCCAAGCACACAACACAGGACCCCGCCCCACCTGACTGTGCATCTAGAAAATGTAAGTCTTGGACATGCATTTGAATGAGTAAAGGGTGATAGCCTTTAGTAGTCCAGTGGTAATGTAACAGCAAAGACAATGATGTATGATGTCTTTAAAACTGCTTTGACTTTAACCTGTGTCTTTGTCTCTTAGATTGCTCTGTTTAATGATGTTAAATAATCTCAAGTACACTTTGATGTCGGGTAACCCACAAAGCTCTTCTGAATAGCTTTGAAGTAGGATTCTGTAAAGTCTCAAATTGGAGTGAAATTCAGGAATCCTGGGAATGCAGCATATATCTTTAGCAACTGTGATATGAATGTGTCAGAGTGGCTGCATCTTGAAAGCAAAAAGTCAAAGGAAAGTGAAATGTTTGCTTCTTGATATGACCACTTTTAATATTTTAAGTGAGGATTTTCCACATTTTCTTTGTTCAATAACATGTAAGGGAAAAATTCTTCTTAAGTTTAATTTCATATTTATTTCCATGTAAGAATATAATTCTTCTTATTAAGTTTAATTTTCAGTTTAATATTTTATTGATATTATTTTCAATTTTTAAAGTCATAAATGAAAATTATAGCATATCGCCATTTGGGCCAGAAGAAAACAATAGCTGAAGATAGAAAAGTAAGCAGAGAAGTGACAGTAAAAAAGGCAAGGGCTTAATTCAATGTGATGATCTGTTCATGATTTCAGGTTTCTAAAGAGAGGGAATTAACTAAAGTGTATTTATCATTGTTTTCTATCCATGAAAGCACTATATAAACTTTAAATCTTTTTATAACCTTTCCAGTTGAGGAAACACAGGAAAATTTAGAAACCATTCATCTTATTGAGGAAATTGCTGCTGGCAAAAGATGTTTATGGATACTATTTGGAAGAATCCAAAAAAAGGTGGAAGAGATTTTCTGTACCCCAGCTGAATGTACTAAGATAGAGCACTAGGCCTAAAAACAATCTGTACAACCATTAAAAATAAATACATGTGAAGAAGCACATATGGTCTTTAAAAATATAAAGAGTTTCCCAAAATGTTTAGTTATGAGGATGATGTGAATATATCCAAAGTAAGGACATATGTAATTTGATTAGCAAAAATTAACAAGTCTTTAATATCAACTGTTGAAAACCAATAGGCAATTTTTAACATTGACGGGATGATATTGTGGCACAATCACATTGGGAAGTAGTTTAATATTGTATAAAAGTGAATATTCCTTTAACCTGTTGCTGCAACAATTTGGTTCTTTGGTACACATTCTGAAGAAAACACATGTCCATATTTACCAGTAGTTATGCAACAAAATCCATAGAATATCATTTGTAATAGCAAAAATCCATAAGAGAAAAACTGAAACAACAATAACAAAAATCTTTATCGAAAAGAGAATAGTTACATGGTTTGTAGTATTTTAACACAGTGGAATAGCATATATATGTGAAAATAAACTGCAGCCATATGCAAATATTTGGATGAGGTTGCTTAGGGTTATTGAATAAGAAAATAAGTTAATCTTTTATTTTAAGAAAAGAGTTGACACCATCTTATCTGCTTTTGTATTTATGTATGTGTATATGCATTCTATGTATACACATATCTATGAGATATACATACACACACAAACACATAAAGATTGATCCTCAGATCCTGGTTTTTTTGTGTGATAGTATCAAGTGAGTGTGGTCCTAAAAAGCCCACTGGATGATAACAATATATTCAATGATCTAGTTGCCAGTTTGTCTGGGGCTTCACAGATATCCATTACTGAGTGCCTTATTACTGCATTTCAACAGCTCAGCTCATAAAACTCACATATGGATAAATAGAGCAATGCCACTGAAATGAAGAGAGTTGCTAATCACTTTGTTACATTTTTTTTAGAATTTTCATACATGTTTCCTTTGAGACCTCAAACATAACCAGTATTCAGCATTCATGTCACAGTTGAGAAAACCAAGACTCACAAAGTATTTACTGTGTTTGAGTCAGTGAAAGGGCTAGTCCCAGAAAAAGAGCTGAATGATGTTTTTCTGAACTGAGTACAATCTATTTTTCTACTTCTTTGAGCCTCCTGTCAATGTTTTCTGAAGCTTTGAAATAGGAAGGGTTTAATATTTTGATGGTAACACAACGCTTAGTGAAGAAACACTCACCTCTATACACTACTTAGGTAACAAAGACAGTAGTACAATTGTAGTGTGAAATAAGGTTTTCATTGACTTTTTCTGAATAAGGAAACTTTGAGAGTCTAACAAATGGGATTCTAGATCTCTAAACTTTGGCTCATCATGTTTTGGCTCATCAAATAGGTGGGTGGGGCACTCTCTTTTTTTAATATTTTTAATTCTTTGACCTATCAAGGAATGTCTTTTACCTTCACAGAATACTTTGTGCCTTCATTTGATGTAATGTGAAAGAGAAGTAGAAATGTTTTTTCCTGATTCCAGTAGAAAATGAATAGTTTCTATATTCCCCAAGGGAATGTATCACTGATCATGTCAATACTTTTCATTAATTATTCTAATCCATGTGAAGTAGATGCCCTACCCCCCTAGATGTGCATTCTTTTCAGATGTCTTGATAAAGGTGGTTCCATCATCTACAAGAAGATCAAAAACATTGGTGCAAAACTTTGATGCTTCTAACCTTGTAACCAAGTAGAGAAATTCCATCTTTCTACCTTCATAACTAGAGATTCGTATTTATCAAAAAAGCTAAACCAGGGAATTATTCATCTTCATTGATACCTTTAACTAATTTAGGAAAAAGTAAATACATTACAAAGACTACCTCTACAGATAGACATATAGAGGAAAAATGTGGCTGCAGACCTTTTTCAGGCAAATGAGGTTGGAGAAAAGCTGGAATGAGCAGGAAAGACTTTAAAAGATGGAAGAATAATTCAAGTGGCAGAAGATCACAGTGGGCCAACAGATATGTGAAGGAAGAATAACTTTTAATAAAAGGAAGACACAGTATCCCTATGAATATTTCCTGCATACAATATTATCACGTGATCCCCAAGTCCTGGGAGTGCACCTCAGCCATAATAGACCCTTAAGATGAATGGTATGCTTCTTTGAAAATGGCAGCCATTTATTAGAGGATTTGTCTATGGGTCTGTGGACAGAGCCACCTTGCATTAAAGGATCTGAGTAGGATTCTACATAATTGGCTTGTGTGAAGTTTGATAATATGCCATTTTTGGCAACAAAACTATTTTTGTCTGTTCTAAGATCTGGTATCATCTCCGATTATCTTAGGAAAGCGTCAATCTCCAAGAAGCCTTGTTTAGCTACATACACTCCTACATGAAGAACATCCAACACCTTAAGCTGGAAGTGCCATTAAGATAGGTTAGATAAAGAAGTGGCTGGTTGGAATAAAGCAAGTAAATAAAATAATCATTCACTGTGGTATTCAGCCCCCCAAAATATTAGAGTAGACTTCATGAAAACCAAGTTGAAAAGGCATCATAGTCAAATATTCTCTGTTTTTATTCTCACAATCCTTCCTCTGAAATATGGCTTTAGAGAGGTGATCTTGAATACACTTCAACAGTCCAATCTCTCTCCCCACCAGGGTGAACCAGGGCATTTCCCTATTTTGGTGCTTAACCTAATTTGGAAGCCTCCTTTGCAAAATGTCGTTACCACCTGCCTGGGGTGAAAGGAACAGTGCTCATGCCAACTGACAGGAATGTTTTCTGCAAGGCTCAGTTAACAGGGCATCCTTACATTATCTTTTGCTGAATAATGAGATTTTTCCCAAAAGTGAAAGCTGAGAAAGTACTTTTCTTTACTCTTTTAAATGAAACTCAGGTTAAGTGGAGAGCAGCCAAAGGAACAGATTTCACACTTTGGGGTAATGGTGGTGCTCTCATATTCTGAGAAATGAAATGAAGAATGCAAAAGGAAAGTATGTCCTGTAGACTGAGTTAGAAAAGCAACACAAATCCCACAATGGAATACACTCTGTGTTACATCTATCCCTTGGGCTAATCAAGGTGCTTCCATGTGGTGACTATCGTGCCATTAACCCTGTGTTCTATGGAACAGATCCTCAAAATATGTCTGGATCATTGAAACAACCTTGAAACTCTCATCCCTGAAACACAATCTTTACTTTGTCAACAAGTGCACTTTCTCTAAATATCTTATGTATAATGTTACTCAGGGCTTCAAATACTTTCAGGGACTCTCTAGTACATTCAAAGTAATGCTTGAAATTAATTTGACATTTAAAATCTACCACATTCAGATCCTATCTCACCTTTATAAACGCAAGACCACCTATTCATTTCATAAATGCTGTTCTAAGACTAGACCTTAGGTTTCAGTTCATTCTACTGACTGGTTTATTTCTGAGTTCTACTGCTTTATAATGCAGTTCCCTCAATTGAATACAGAATATGTTTTTCCATAAAATTGTATCCAATCATTATGTCATCTTTCTCCTCCCTAAAATCTTTCTGGCTGCTCAGCATATACTTTTTTCCTTTCTCCTCATGTTTTGCATTATTTATTGCTAACAGAACCCCACATTTGTCCTAAGTCATGATATATTTTGACTTGTGTGCATCAAGTATATTCATTCATTCATTTAATCAGAGTAACTAAGTTATCACTTTCCAAGTTCAAGGGTAGGTCTTAGGCTGATTTGTCTCATTCAAATAAATCAGTGTGATCTTCACATTCATGAGGAAATTTTGTAATGATTTGGTGTTAATTTAAACCATCAATAAATATACTTAAATAAAAATTATTCAAATTAGTTGCACTTTAAATTTCAATATTGACTGCAATAAAGAATATTTAGGGTGCAGTTTTCTAGTTATTTTCAAATCACTTATGCTTCCATTGAAGGAAAAATCACAAAAGATGTAGTCATAAGTTGAATAGCATCCTACAAAGATTTTTGTCTACCAGGGAAATCAGAATGCAACGTTATTTGGAAACAATGTCTTTGTAGTTGTAATTAGATCGGGATGCGATCACACTGGATTAGATTGGCTGTTAGTCCAATGAATGATGTCCAAATAAAAAGAGAAGAAGGCACACTGAGTCATACAGGGTAGAAAGCCATGTGCTTATAAAAGAAGAGATTGGAGCAAAACAGACGAAAGGCAGGGAAAGCCAGGTTTGGCAGGAGCACCCAAAAACTAGGAAGAGGCGATGATGGATATCCTTTAGAGTCTTCAAAAGGAGTGTTCCCTGCTGACATCTTGGTTTCAGATTTCTAGTCTCCAGAAATATTAAACATATGTTGTAAAAATACACCCAGTGTGGTGATTGGTTTTGGCAGCCCAAGGAATCTCATAGAGTTCAGGTGTGTTTTGGTATATGATTGGAATATGAAATAGATGTGTCATTCAAAAGAGAGATTTTAAAATTAGCTGAAGAGCAGCTCTGACCAAGGAAAACACTCTTACTATAGAAAGCTTTAAAAATAGAACAGCTTCTCATTTTTCTGAGATGGTTTTGGTGTGATCCTACTTGAAAGGAGGTGAGTGAACCAACTGACCTCTCAAGATCTTTCTGAATCCTTTGATACTGGGATTTTATGAACTCTGCTCACTTGATAATCTGGGCCAGCTTTACATCTGTTTGTATTTCAAGAACAGTTTTCTATCCTAAAACTTCTACTAGAGCCAAATAAATTCCTAATGGTACCCAAGCCCCTCTTTCTGCATATATTCACTAAAATAAGCTATATTTCTGATCATACTAACTTATTTATTGTTACTGATTTCTTTTGAGGAATAACTCTATTGTGTGTCCTTTGGGTTTTATTATTCACTATTTTAGGTGGCATTATAAGAAAAGATATTTTTTAGCTAATAGGATTTCAAGTACTCCATCAGAATAGATAACAAAATATTCTAAATTGTATATGTTTTTAATAATTGCGTATGATAAACAACCCAAATTTGTCATGGTTTTAAACAATAATTTCCACCTCCCTGACCCCATGTGTGTGTCCTGGGTTAATGGGAGGATGTACTCCACATCCTACTTATTCTAGAAGGCAGACTGATGGAGACTCAATATCCAGGACATCTTGGAAGCTGCAAGGGAATGTGGGAAGTGGTGCACTAGTCCATAAATGCTTCTCCTTCAACATGATATGTAAAATTATCATTACATCTCATTGTTCAGAATAAGATTTCCATGAAATTCTGCCATGTCTTTAGCATAAATGGTTACCAGCATTCCTAAAAATAATTCAAAATATTTGTTATTCTATTTCATATGCACCTTTATAATAACTACTCAGCCATTATGCTACACTAGTTTAAAAGGAATTTATATTCCCACTGAGGAAAAGATCAGTTCTTCCTGAAGGAGGAATCATACAGATTCAGACATAGAATTTGAGTTGAGGCTCCACATCAGAAGCAGTAGTGGTAGAATGGATGTTGGGATGGAGAACATTCTAGGTATGTTGAATAGGAAATTTGGAGATCTCAGTCCAGAGCAATGGAAGCGCCAGAAGCACTTGGGGCTAAAGAGAGGGAAATGGGAAATTCCACAAGAGTAGAATGTAACCATCTGGAACACTGAGTTAAACCAACTCCCTCTATTGTCCTCCAGAGGGTAGGAGACATTTGCATTTTTGCATACATTACTGTGTGGCATCATTGATGTGACTGTGATCCTGCCGTTCTCAAGGCAGAATCTGGTAGAATTTCTCTACCAGATCCTAGATCCATTCCAGCTCAATTGCTGCCCATTCCATAGGGCAAGAACTAAGGTGAAGCAGATGAGATTCCTAGCACACAATGTTGAAAGACTCAGACTTGCTCTCTGATTCTGCCCTTGCAGCTGTTCAAACCACAGAATGTCTCCTTAGAAGGGAAATATTACTCACTTAGGAGTGAGTGAATTTAAAAAAGAAAAAAAATTATTATTATTCCTGAGTTTCCTTTTCACATAAAGAAATCTATCTATGATTCTAGAATTCCATAGATCTACTTCTTGAGAATGAATTGCTGTCCATTAGCACTCAACACCCAGCCCCAGGCACCATACTTCTATTTATCTGTCACCTACCCCCATGCTCCTACACTGTGGCCCTTCTACATTCAGTTCTCAATGGACTCCTCTAGCAGTATGTCATTGTCAAAATTCTTTGGCCTCAAAATGGGAGACTTCACTTCATTGATTAACTTGCTCTTTTCACGTTGTTGCATAAACCTGCCCACACCTCACTAAAACCTCCTTTCATTAGTTTCTTTGACGTGGAGTGAATTCTGTTCAATTTTTCAGATACAAGCCATTTAATGCAAAATGTTCCCCAGTGTATAGAAGAGATGAATTTGTGTATTTTACATAGGTGAAACATGAAGAAGTTGACAAATTTCTATTTTATGTATCTATCATGATCCATGGAGACCTTTGCCTGAGGCAAATTTCCAGGTTGATCACAGTTGTATCATTCATTGTTATGATATTCTCATTTTAATATTATGAAAGTTCTGTTTTTTTAGTTTCACCCTTTAACAGTGCATACAAATCTGACATATGAAATAATAATAAAAAATCAAAAAGTTCATGCTTTCCTCAATACAATCCTGAAGTATTTCATGAAAGAGAAAAGAAAAGCTATTTCCCTAGTGATGGGAGCCCACCAAAAAGTTTATAAAGAAAACAAACTCCCCTCAGGCAGTAATCAGTGGTCAGACAGTATCTGACAAGCACAGCGGAATTTTAGCTATTGCTCTAGGGCTGTTCTTAGTTCTGGTCAATTCCTTTGCTAACTGGGATATGAAAGGAACCCAAGTGAAAATAGTCTGAAGGAAAAAAAAAATAAGCTAGTTAATGTAAAACAAACTCATTATATCTGGAATATTAAGGCTTTCCCTAGAAGATTTCCTTCTTTTTGCCCTACAGCACTTGCAAGTATTGAAGATCCATTTAATGTAAAGTCAAAAAAATGTTTTACATAATGCTCATTTTGAGTTTTTAAAGCCTTGTTACAATGAAACTGGAACGATAGCAAACTTAAAGTAGCAAAGAAAACTGAGCAGACCCCATAAAAGTCTGTAGACAGAAGTCAACTGAGGCAAGCAAATAAGGTTTATGGTATCCGACCACTGATTTGCATTAACATTCCTTCTGCTTCGTCCTGGAGTTCTGTTGCTGCAGAGGCATCTCTTCCTAGACGTGTTCCTCAGAAAGCAACAGCAGCCGACTTCCTGACTAATTAGAATGGTTTATAATTAGGTTTTGGCCTGTAGGAAGGGATTAATCTCAGTAAGAGTTATGGGAGATTCAGCAGCTTCTATTAGCAAGGCTGTGCATGCCAACTTTTATTTATTATTTATTTTTAGCTTGAGTTCTCATTTAATAGGAATCTTCATGTAACAGATTTGATTTTGATGTCAAATAAATTTTCAAATCCACTCTCTTCCAAATACAACTTTCCAGGTTCAAAGTAGCCATTGAAGACTTCAAGATTAAGAATCTGCTGATTCTCACATTCTCTTCAAGGGCAAGTAATTTGGGCACACCATGAAACCCCTTGCAACCATGGATGTGCTCTACAGAGCCACTGGGTGTAAAAGTCTGCTAGATGCTGCAAGACAGCAACACAAATGATCAGAGTTTTTCTAAGAGTTCACAGGATGGCTGAAATTTTACCACATCATTAACACTAAGAGCTTAAAATCCATCAGGATCATCATGCAAAGGAGGCATTGTTAGATGTCACCTGAGCTTTTCCATATAATGAGTTATACTTTCAGAGAAAACTGTTGTAATCATGTCATTTCTACCCACCATAGCTATGACTGGGGAAAGTCTTTCCTCAGTAATATGATAAGCAATGTACAATTTTGTTATTGTACTGGCTTAAAAGTTTGTGATTGCATTTATTATTATTTTGTATCAGCTGTCTTGAGCACAGGCAAACTCTATGATGCTTTCTTGACAACCTGACTACGGTCTCAATAATGGGCTTGAAGTGGGTGAAAATGCCTTTTAATATAGAAAACTCATTCTAAATAAAAAGAGCTATTTCTTCTTTCTCACTTGGAAACTTGATGTGGTACATAATCATCATTCTTCGGGAGAAATTTTCATCATTTTGTCTTTGGAATCTGTGCATTTAAAAATCCTAAAGAAGCCATCTATTATTGAATTGCACAAAGTAGAAGTGAAAGTGCCTGAGCCCGTGGCTTTTCACTTTTGGATTCCTCAGGAGTCAGTTTCTTTCCTCATGGTAAAGAGATAGAACACAGGCTGTCCTGCTCATCTCTTTTTCCCACTTTAGAGCATATTAGATGATCCTCATGAGTCACACCTTCATTCTGCTGCTGTGACTGCACTCGGACCTAAAAGCGGAGAATGGAGACAGTAGATGGTCTTTGCTGATTTCAAAACGATCAATTCATATATCCTGAAAAAATTGTATTTCTCAGTTTATCCCTCTCCTTCTGTACCAGTCAAAACACAACCTATCTCATATATCCTTAGAAGTCCAGTGTAAATTCTTTCTTGTGCAAAACAATTTGTTGGAGATATGGTTTACTGGAGTCTTATATTCGGGGTTCCTAAAGCAGACATGGACTATACCATGTGTAAAGTTAGCTATGAGCATATGCCCTTCAGTCAAATTTCCTTGTCTTGTACAGCAGAAAGTCAGTTCATTAACAATGGACCCTCGATGCTTTCCTAAAACTGACTATCGTTCAGTCTCTTTACCTGTAAAATGACAATAATATTACCTACCTTATAAGATTATGGTGAGAATTAAGTGTAAAAAAGTTCATGTGTATGTATTACCGGGGATTGAACCCAGGGAAGCTCTAACACTAAGTTATGTGTCAAGCTCTTTTTTATTTTTTATTTTGAGATGGGTTCTTACCAAGTTATAGAAGCTGGCCTTGAACTTGACATCCACTTGGCTTCACCTCCCAAGTTATTGGGATTAGAGGGAGCACCTCTGAGCCCAGCACATAATACTAGTCTTTTATGAGATATAACTCTCATAAAATTCAACTTGCCATATAGTAAGCATAAGATATCCAAAATAGAATTAGCTACTCTTATTCCATATTTAATAACACTTAAAGTTGTAAAGCTTTTTTTTTTGTAGCATGACTGTAATGACTTGAAATCAGTTTGTGTATCCATATTTCTAAGTCTCCTTCCCAGCAACCACTAGGATTGTCTGCATGGATTCAACACTATTAGTCAATCAATACTCAGCTGTAGTGTTTGATTTCCTTAAGTCAGAAGGCAAATTACAAGTGAATAAATAATGGAATAAAAACAAATCCCCTTAATATGTAAAATTTTAACAAAAAATAAAACTCTATTTAAAAAAATAAATGATTAAAATTAATGAAATGTATTTTAGAATTGTAGCTTAGAGATATAATGAGTGCAAGACATGAAAGCTATATTAGGCCAGGGGTAAGTTCACTTGTATTGAATTTCCACTTTGGATGTTATATTCTGTGTATCTGAGATGACAGTCTTCTTCAGATTATTCTATTTGTGCTCCATTTTGTGACAGAAGACAAAGTTGCACAAATATGGACCATGCCACAAATGTATGAGTTAAAACTTATATTAGTTTCTACATATTCTCTTGCTAATAAATGCACTATTACGAGCACAATTTTCCCTGAGTCCTTGCAACAGAAATATTGCAATGTGTCAGCATATTTTTTTTTTTGCTTCTTAAAACATGTTTTCCACTGAGAAAAACAAATTTAAAAAATAATAGTACTTGTCTAAAAGCCCACAGTACAAATGAAATGTCCACAAAGGTCCATTGAAGGTCTAAGTCTTTGGAATTGACTTCTGTCAAAGTGACCAGAGAATATTGGCCAAATGATATTTTTATATTGTGTGCATGTACGAATATGTAACAACAAATCCTATCAATACGTACAACTATAATGCACCAATAAAAAAACAGGAACAAACAAAAGGGACCAGAGAAGCCTCAGGACACCCAAAGAATAAAAAGCATAGATAAGATTAAAACAATTGAAAAAACATAACATGCTTTCCTGTATGAATAATACAAAGGAAATGTTTTATTTTAAAGAAATAATCTGTTTTAGATGAAAGGTCTTTCCTAGACACAGGGTCCCAGTCACATGCCTCCAAATGTCACCAAAGCCAAGAGACAACTGTTTCCAACAATAACAATGAATGCTACTATTCTGAGTTCTAATTAGCTCTAAGACACTTTTGTGTTTTAGCTCCAGTTGTTAACACAATCTTCTAGGAAGCTGCTATTGTCTTTGTCGCATGAGTTTGACAACAAGCTCAGGCCCTAGTTCAGGCTCAAGTTCTGCCTGATGCCAATGAGACAATTATGGCTCCACTTGTGGAGATCTGCATCCTGTGGTATTTCATACTTACTCATCCTTTTTCTTTCTTTGTCTATGATTTATAGATCCACTCACAAAGCAGTTTGTAAAATAAGTGGCTAACTTCAGTCAATTAACCTGTTATTCTAACAAATACTCGTTCAGATACCTCAGGGACGTTAAGTTATCCCAGACTATCCCATCATCCAACCCCCCAACATTTTCATTCAAAATGTAAAGGTAGTAACTCTGGCTCTCTCTCTCTTTTTTCTCTTTTCCTTTCTCTGCACACATCTCTGTCTACCTCCTCCCCCCATATCTGTCTCTACCTACCTGATGTTCTATGTATCTAGACGGTGATATCTCCATTGCTATATTTTTATCTCCTTGTCTATCTTTATCATTAATATCTATTTAAATATCTGATGTAATTTATTGCCATCTGTGAGTATCATAAGCCATCTTAAAATCAAAATGCAAATGACTTGCATGTATCTTTCACGTGGTGTTGGACAACTGATATATGGTCTACATATACATTTCGTCTGGTTTATAAAATGTAACAGATATTAAACATTAACAAATACACATATTTTCAAATAATATTAAAATCAACCCCTACATTTTAGAAGTGTTCATTTTTCCAAGAAACACTTGGATAAATGAACACTCCTAAAATGTAGTGTTATCAAAAGCCAAAACATATATACAAAAAATGGTAGAGAAGAAAATATTATCATGAAGAAGAAAAGGAGAGGTGATAAGATAGCAGGATAACACGAACATACTTAAATAAACAAGGTCAAATGGAAATCATCCCGGAGTTTTAAAGAAATCAGTAGAAATATGAATGCCGCTACTAATACTATTTGAATGTTCATGCACATTACATAGAGTTACAAGGATTTTCAGAAGGACAGCAGTACACTCAGTTAATTCAGATAGAGAGGTAGTGTGAATACAGATGCTCCTAAACAGTGCTGTGTTTGTACTTAGAAAATCAACCCTCCAACTAGTAAAGGTAATGTTTTCTAACCACCTAAAAGAAGTACACAATTTTCCATACTTCAATAAATAATAATAATGATCAAATTTTGCTGCATTCATTTCTTTTCATTACTACTTATTTTTCATTCTGAAAAGTTCTTAAGAAATAACTATGGGCAAATCACGAAATAATGAAGAATAATATCTGATATTTGTCCAGCACTTGACAATTATATTCAGAAAAGGATACATTCAAGAGTTTCACATAGATGTAAAGATAAAGATAAATACATTAATATTTTTATTTTCTCATATAAGAAACATGTCACAAGCTACTCAAAGGAAAAGTAAAACAAAATAAAGCAGAGTTCCGTGAAAAAAAAAGAAATTAGATTGCAAATGAGTACAAAATGAGTTTATCCATGAAGAATGGGACTGGAGAGAAGTCAAGAAAATCTCCTTGGAATGGATGCTTTGTCCAGCAGTTCCCCACAATTAATAAAGGGGCAACAGATATTTGAATTATGTGAATAGTGAGAGAGCCAGACAGCTCAGGAGGGTGTGTTAAAGGTAAATGCAGCTTTTCATGAATGTACTTTTTTTTCTCCATTTTTTTTCAGTCAGTTTTGAATTTAAAAAGAGTCTCAAATACTTTTCTTGATCACAAAATCTGACTTACTTCAACAGTCACAGATTAATTATTAACATGGGTACATATGATAAAAGTGTTAATTTATCACATATAGGCCCTTTCAGATTTACTTTGTTGGGAACTTATATGAGGGATTTTGTTTGGGGTTTCTTATAGACATTTTAGACTAGGAAGCCAAGCCTACTAACTTCCCACCAGATTTCATTTATAGTATCTATAAATTTATAAATTGGGTGAACTCCTCACTTGTCTTGGTCCCCACAGTACTCTAACATTCCTAGGGCTGCCTCAAATGAAATGAAATTTCTCAGTCCCTTTTTTTGCTTGTTTGTTTGTTTGTTTGTTTGTTTTAGAGAGAGAGATAGGGACAGTGAGAGAGAGTCAATTTTTTAAAAGGTTTTCCATGTGACCTTCATTGCTCTGAAACTTCATTGTGTACATGGTGCTGGGGTTTGAACCCTTGTCCCTGTGCAAGCCAAGCAAGCGCCATAAATGCTGAGCCACTGATCCAGCCCCTGTCAATCACTTTTAAGGAAGAGAATTCTCAAAGCCAGGAACCAGGCCAATTTTCCATAGAGAATTTTGTAAATGTTGATTTCATAAAGTGAAAATTTGTCATTCAAAAGTGATTATAAATTAAAAAAAAAAACAAAAAAAAAAGCAAAAGTGATTATATGTGACTAAATGATCATAGTTTTAAAAAATGACTTTGGGGACTGGAGCATGGCTCAGCAGTTACAGCACTTGCCTTGCATGCGCGAGTACATCAGTTCAAACCCCAGCACCATGTACACAGCGAAGTCTTGGAGCAATGAAAGCCACATGAGAATATAAATAAACTTGTTTAAAAAAATGACATTGGATAAGAAACTGGCTATCTAACTAATGTTCCTAAGTATGCCTTGGAAAATGATGTAAGTTCATGTCTAACCTGCGTAAATAAATATACTGTCATGAAAAAAAGAATACACATTAAGAGATTCCAAAGTATACAAACCTCAGGCAGGGAGAAAATGAATAAGGTATAATTGTTGTCTAATAGAGACAAGGCAAGACCAAAACTCTCTTCAATGAAGACCCATTTCTGTGAGCTACGAAACTGAGAAAAGCATCTCTTTAGATTTTATTTAGATTTTATTTATTTCATAAAGCCAATTAAATTAACATATGGAATAAATCTATTTCTGGGAGCTCTTTATTTTGATAAGATAAAACAATTATTTATTATTTTGTGGGTGAATATTCTAGGAAATTTCACAGATATTTTGTGTACACAAAAATACATGATGTTATTTTATCTTTGTTTTTGTTTAGTAATTAGGATTTAAATTTGGGAAGATCAACCACAGGTGTGCTCATTTGGTGGTCCAGAGATTTTCCCACATAAGAAAAAGTACTTGTCTTATTTGAAAGTAAAGCTAAAATAAGAAAATAAACGGAATGCAATATGATTTAAAGAACTGGAGTTCTTTCATAAAAAAGGAGTTTTTATTTTCTTAAGTATTCAAAAATACAATAAAGTATAAATAAATGTATAAAACCATGCTCAAGTAAACAAGCCACAGAAAATTAGTCTGGTAAAACAGGAAATCTCCAGATTATACAGAATTATATATTATTGGTCAAAGAGATAAACAATAATTGAAGAATCACAATTGAGCAAACTACAGTGATTTAACATATTTCATAGCTTTTTCATATTCCTTATAAGTACACATTACAATTAAATTTTTTTAAAAAAATTCCCTTTCCATCAGTGCTCTATAACTTTCTGTATCCATTCAGGTTTTGTCCTTTTCCACATTCTTTTTTCTTCTGGAAAAAATAGTCGCTTTAATTTAGAACAAAATTATTCTCTTTTTCCCCTTACTAAACAAAAACACATTTTCAGCACTTCACGTACAAAATTGTGCTTTACTGCCACACTTGCTCCAAGTATACTCTCATTCACTTAAGCTACAGTTTTAACCTTGGTAACTTGTTTTTTCCACAGAGAAAAATAGAAGGTCGAAATGTCTGTCCATGAGCAGCAATTTTCAGCTGACTTGCAGAGATCATGCACACACACAACTTAGCGTTCTGTAGTGACACACATAAGTTAAGGTCCAACTTCTCAAAGTGGCAAAAGACAACATGTTCCTTTCCAGACCCAAAAATGTAACCTTTATTTAGCTCATAAAAATAAAAAATAAAGGCATATAAACTTCGATTTTTGCTTAGTATTCCATATTTCAATCCTCTTTCTGAGGAATGATCTAATATTCAATGAATATCCACTAATTCAATTTGATATCAGATAGAATTTAAATTACCAAAAACCCTGGTAATTATCTTCAATCTGACATACTACAAAGTATAATGAGTGTTAGAGTAAAATTAATCAGGAAACAATTCAATCCACAGATTCACACTTTTTACCATACTTGTAAACTTATAGAAATAATGTTATCATAATTGATTAATACTTTGTATATATTTAGGGAAAGTACACACAAAAAGAATAAAATTATACTTCTGTGTAACACTAATAAATCAGAAAATTATATGGCCAAAATCATGAGCATATAATTCTACAATCACATGTATATTATGGCTATATACATATGACTACTGTCAAACTATACATATTATGTATATAATATGTATATATGCTTTTAATTAAACCAAATATAGTAAACTAGCTTTCTTTGCAAAAGACTTCTCTGTATTATCTTACTTTGAATTCTTAAAGTATGTCTAAGCTGGTTTATGAAAAATGCATTTGTTTTGCACATTTATAGTATCAATGTTATTTCCTTATTTTCTGAACATTTTAGAAATAGTTCATTAATATAATTGTTTATCTCTCAAAGTCAACTAGAACAATATTCTTTGTGAGACTCATTTTCTAAATAATCAGTATCATTTGGAGTTTTGAAAACATTATACTTCATACAATCTAAAATAAAGGTCTCTGCAATATAGACACATGAACATACAGAAATAAAAGCAGAAAGCTTCAATTCTAAGCTTGAGTTTAGAATCAAGAATAAATAAAGAACAAAAAATTTTTTTCTAGTCCCTCAAAAACTGATCTCCTTCCCAGTGGAAATTTTCTTAGCTGCTCAGATCTAATTTAAGACAGAACAAGACTAATGACTTGATTCCCTCATGTCTATTTGATGGAAACTGGAAACCACCAAATGGTCAAACCAAGAGACATACTTATGGACAAAACCAGTAATACTTCAGTCTCTGTAGCCTTTCATACAATTAAGAATAGATAGCTGTCTATAAACAGTTCTTGAACATATATCATAAAATGATCAGTCTAAAAGTCAAATTCCATTGCAATTCTGATAGCAATGAGGAATAGCTTATTGACTAAAATGAACCAAGACCTAAAGTAAAACATAAAATTAGGATAGAATGAAATTAAAACTAGAATAACAGAGTGTTCTTAAAATTTTATGGCCTTTTAAAAGTCTTCCCTGGAAACTAAAATGTGCTTGGGTTCAAATTATCTTCAAACTGTCCTCCTTTGATAGAGAGCATTACCTGGCTCTATTGGGATAAGCCAACGGAAAAACTGGAAGAAGATTCTCAAAACTGTTGAAAAATAATTACAGTAAAAGGTAAAATAATTTTATTATTACACAGATTTAAAACTGAACATGGATTAATTGTACGGTATTTCTTATGTCAAATGAAAATCAGACAGATGCTTTAACTTGTTCCAAAAAAAAATCCAAATAAAACATAAACTTATATTCATCACAAATGGTTGGGAAAATTTCCTACTATTGGAGGGAAGTCAATTAAAATCTTTTAGAAGAACAGTTTGCAGTTAGTACTTATAATTTAAAAGGTGGTGCAATGTAGCTCAGAAATAATGGGCAGAGCTAGAATCAGAAAAGGTTGTTATGGTTCACTTGGAGTTTTGAACTGAAGCCCACACTCACAGGTATTATTTTATGAGATGCTCTTACACACTCAGTATGCTATGTGGAAGTCACTATTATCACCCCAGTAGAATAGGGTAAATAGAGGATGAGCTCATAATATCAGCATATAATTTTTATCTGGATGGTAAACATAATTTCAGTACTAGACACTGTGCAAGATACATACAAGTTAAATTTCTTCATTGATGAACTTTGAAACTATGAACATAGACTTTCAAGAGAAAAACTTAAGTATTAAATGACTGCATTAAGAGTAGCAGAGAATGATATAATAATGCAAAATTCAACAACACCTTTTATCTGACAGTATAATTTAGAATAGTCTTCAATTTAATTAACAAATTTGCTTTCACAGCAGACAGTTTTAAAAAGCTGACATAATCTGTTCATATGTATATCATCTGTTGTGGTTTGAATGTGAGGTGTCCCTGGCCTGCTCACTTGCATGGTTCTTGAGGGATGAGGGGAAGTGCTTGTAAGTGAAAACCTTGACCCAATAAGTGAACTAATCCTTTTACAGGTATTAACAGGCTGGTAGGGTATGGCTGGAGGAGATGAGTCATTGGGGACATGCCTTGGTGTCTATCTTCTCTATCTGGACTGGAGTTTCTCTCTCTGCTCTAATTCCACATGTGATGTCTTGAGCTCTCTGCTTCCTGGACCTGTGCCTTCCACCATGCTGTTCTGCCTCACCTCCAGTCCCAAGGAATGGAACCAGCCTTCCATGACTGCATGATTGAGACATCTGAAACTGTAAGCCCCTAAATAAACCTTTCCTCCTAAAATCATTATTATCAGTTCCTTTAGTCACAGCAGTGAACAGCTGACTAAAACACCATCCTCTTCTGCTTTACGCATTAGTCTATTTTTTTTTTTGGCCCTGGTATTTAATCAGTCAAACAAAAGGACATTTTATTGCAACTAGGCACAAATATGTAGCAGTCATGGCTGCATTTTCAGTTATTTAAGGGAAGAGCAGCAAATTCCTGTATCCAGCTGAAGCATCATGATGTTGACCTTAAGTCAGTTCCTTCTATATTTGGTCACACATTAAAAGGGGCAGTTCAACCCAGAGGTTATTGAAATTGTCATCAACCAGGAAACAATCCTTTTAGAGGAATAAATGATAATGGGGAGAAAGACTTTAAAATGGAGATTATGCTAGATGGCAAGATGAGCCTGAATTGTCAATGAGTTTGCCTCTCTCTCTTGCCTTCATTCTCTAAAAGCAAAACCTATAATTTTGTGTTCTATTAACAAAACTGTTTTCTCTGATTCTTTAAGATTTTCACATTCTGAAATTGAGTGGTTGTCATCACAAAAATGGAAAACAAAGGAAGTAAACTGAGATAAAATTGCAAATCACATTTTAAATAAATCTCATATTGAAACGGGTGCATGAATATCAATGAGTCACTAATTTCTTTTAAGTATTAGTAAATAACAAAAAGACCAGGAGAGGGAAGCAAAAGAGTGACAGGGTGTGGGGAGGGCAAATACTAGGAACTAAATTAGAATAAGTTATACCACAAGCTTTTATAAAAATGGCAATGTTTATCCTATTGTCAAGTATAACAGGAATTGGAGTGGGAAGAAGGGAGGGGAAGGGAAAATCTAGGGACTGAATTAGAACAAATTAAACTCAATGCTCTTATAATTGTGCCATTGTAAAATATTACGTTTTGTATACTTTAAGAAAGAACTTATAAATAAGAAAAAGGTGCACTAAATGTAAGCTGTGAGGAGCATGAGTGTGAAGACAGTTCAGCAAATAATAACACAACCATCTCCAAGACCACCTGAGCCCCGCCACCCTGAGGATGTTTCTTGGTCTCTCTCTTTACGTTCCTTCATTTTTAATTCCCTTTCCATTTTTTTACAAACTTCCTCTTTGCGGTTTCAAAATAGCTGCTAATAGCTCATACAGAGTTCTTGCTTTTAGTTCAGAGACAATTGTGACGCTTCCTCTGGAGCATTCTTCTGAAGCACCGATGGGCTATTATGATGGGATGTCTAGATGCATTCAGCCAATGAGAGCTGACTATGGAGTTTGTAGTGGATCGAGTCCCACTGGACTTTCAGTAAAATGGTGCAATCAGGATGGTTTTCTATAAGAAACAGGGGGTCCTGTTTTCTAGGTAGAGAGACACTGGATGCTGGCCAGATTAGAACCATCCACTGTCATCTAATCTGATTTTAGGGAGCCACAATGGGGTAAGAACTTCCTTTCTCTGTGTCAGAAACCAGCAGCAGCACTTCCACTGCCATTGCTCCTAAGCAATGAGATCATGCAATCCTTTTGTCTACTCATCATTCAAATGGAGGTAATGTACCTTTTATTGAGAAGGAATTAACCATTTGAAAGCTTTTTTCCCCATGCGTATTTTGTACTGTGTTAAGATGCAATTCCTTTCTCTTTACTCATCTCTCTTTTCTCCATTTAAGTAGAAACACTATAGCTTCTTTCAGTGGGGTCAAATTTTGCAAGTAAATGTAAAGCCAAAAACTTTATCTGTCAACTTCACTTGTATTCAGAAATTTTCAAATATATCAGAAAGATCTGAGGGGCCTGAAAGGACTCTTCCTCCTGAAATAGTGAATTTCTGGCCTTCCAGATTCTTCCGACAACTAAATCTCAATGGTACTTTTAGATGTGTCTCATACATTCAGTAGAACTAAAGTGTGGGCTGAACCTTTGATCATTTGAAATGTACATTCTTAACAATTTGCAAGGGACTTTTTGACTAGAGAATATTTAGTGATTAGTTGAGAGAGAATCTTTTAAATTATCTTCAAATACAGAATTATAAACATTTATAGGTTGCTATAAGGGATACCTTCTTTTGGTTTTCTTTTACATTCTTATCTGTGAGTGTTCCAGTGAGGTTTTAAATAAATCATCTGAATCACCACATGAGTCTGATTGCTAACACCAAGTCGCAGGACTGACCACCAGCTTACCTGAAGTTTGGCAGTGATGAAGTGTTGCAGGCCTAACAGTGTTTCTGTCCTTTTCAAAGTTACTTTCTTCGTTGTGGAGGAGGAATGAGCTGCAGTGCATCAGTTGGAAACTACGCTGATTGTGGCTTATTTACAAGCAATGAACCTCCTTAAGCGAGTACGGGTGACTCACACTGTTAGAAGAGAACATGGTGTAATGTACTGAAAATGCACCAGGGAAAATGTTGGTTAAATATTAGAAACAGCTCTGCACAGCTAAGCTCTGATAGGCTGGAGAAGGAGTTGCTAAGGCAAGCAGGGAAGAGAGTCAGCAACGAGTGGAGAGAAACCTCTGTTATTGAGGCTGCCTGATGCTTAAATCAGATGTGCCAGGATACCCTGGCTGAAATGACTCATTCCTGAATGTTCTTGGGGGTTGCCAATGTCACAGATCTTACCTTCTCTGAACAAGAGGTCAGTGAGACAAGCAGATATATCAGCTTCGATTAAAGACTTAAGCATACTGGTTGATACATGAACAATGAGTTTTCTATAATTCAAACACCACAATACATAAATTGCTCTGCATTTTCCCCCTTTTTAAATAATGTCAAATAATGGAGCCAAAACTATAGTATGGAGGGCTCTAGCTCCACAGAAAGACTGCTTCTTTACTCTGCTCAAACTATTATTCAATTACAAGTACTCATTGGAGCGAAAAAAAAAAAAAACCCACAGGTCTGCACAGAATTTTAAAAACCTAATTCAATTTTTTTTTCTTTTTAAAATGAGGAAACAATGGAATAAAGAGAAAAAAATGGTTTCTTAGTGTGCTTTCAATTGCTAAAACACAATATTTGCATCTCAGTATAAATAAAAGAGGTTTATTTTAGCTCATTGTTTTGGAGTGTTGTTTAGCTTGATGTTTTCACAGGTACTCAGAAAAATTGGTGCAGTCTATTTCCTTATCAAGTAAATAATTTGCGTATATTAATGCTATGTTTTGACTATGGTTTGTCCCCTAAAGGCCCACATGTTTGAAGCATTGTTCCCAATATGATGGTGTTGAAGTAGTGGAAATGTTCAGAGGTGGAGCCAGTGGAAAATACTGAGGTCATGGTAGCCCTGCTACAACGAAAGGATTAATGTTTCCTTGTGGTTCCATAATTTAGCTATAGTAAATTGAGCTGCTATGAACACTGAAGAAGCTTTATCTCTATAATATGCTGATACTAGCTCTTTTGGGAAGATACCCAGGAGTGGGATAGCTGGGTCAAAAGGCTTAAGAATAGGTTAGCTCTGGCAGGACAATATAGGTCCCATGAGTGCAGCATGCTTTAGAAAGAGAAAGTCTGGCCCATCCCCAGGATTTCTTCCTTCTTTCACATTGTCATGAACTGAATGATTTGTTCAGCCTAATCAATATGGTGGAAAAGAAAACTTCCTTACAGATCGTTTGATAAAACTAAATGAAACTCACAGTGACTAACAGAATTTCCATTTGTGATAGTAGTGGTGACATCTTGCTCACTTAGAGAATTATTGCCTTCGCTCATCATCAGTGCTAAGTCTCATCCTGGGGGCAGGTGCATCATTCTTATTTACACATTGCAGCAATGGATCACGTGTGAGAAAAATAAAACGAAAACCTATAGTTTTATTTTTCTACTGACGTTCCAGGTGTTCACTGTGAATCTATCTGTTCTGGTTCCATAGAATGATATTCATTTTGTCATAGGCAGAAATTCAAGGAAGCATAAGGAGACAAAATATGGAGAATCTTTTAACCAATGACCAAATCCTAGACTTTGAAGATCTTGCCCTAACTTCAACCTTCAACAAAATAAAAATAAAAGAGGGAAAGAGAACAAGAAAGATAGGCAGAAAGACAGAGACACAAATTGAGATGCAGAGACACAGCACAAAGAGAAAGAAAAAATTTATCCACAAAGAAATGATGTATCTCACTGAAATCAATCTAGGTTGATTTACTACAATTATAATCAAGGACTGCATGAACTTGTAAGCGTTGTTACACAATTTATATTAAATATGGGCAGTAAAAATTAAGTAAGCTATAGAACAAACAATGAAGAAAACATTCTGAAATTGAGCATGAATATAAGGTCTGTCGTACAATTGCTGGGCAACTCTGCCTAAGAATCAGACCTCTGAGACAGCTACTTTGGTCATATGAAGGTTTGGACTTGTCCACTTTTTTCATTTTTTATTCTGTTTCTAAGTGTTAGAAATGCATAAAAGCCCAGAATCAGCAGCCATTGGCTCCTCACCAGCAGTCTCTGTTGTAATTGGAACTGAGTCCATCTTCTACTGGGAAGCAACAAGTCTAGATTTATAGGGTAAATTATGCCATCCATAATTATGGAAAGGGAAATCATCAAAACAGCCAAAGTTCTACAGTTAAGAAATTAAGTCAACAAGTCAACCACTTATAACTGGGAGGAAAATAAAACTCTAAGGCCACACTTCAGAAAGGTAGACAATAAATGATCTATCTCTTTCTGTACAGATGAAGCTTGGTGGAAAGGAGAGGAACTTCCATGAAAGATAAGAGTTAAGTATAATTAGCAAAAGGGAGGGCTGGAGCAGTGGCTCAGCAGTTTCCGCGCTTGCCTGGCAAGCACCAAGGACCTGGGTTCAGATCCCAGCACCATGTACACAACTATGTATTGGAGCAACTAAGCCCATGTGCTAAATAAAATTGTTTCTCTCTTTCTCTGTCTCTCTCACTGTCCCTCTCTCTTTATTTATTTTTTTATTAGAAGAATATAGAAATACATTTGAGGGGGAAACATTATCAAAACAGTAGCAATCAATGGACATAAACTTTGTTAT
>PVKS010024839.1:0-30588 GCA_004027875.1 Aplodontia rufa | reverse complement strand
TTGGAAGTTTCAAGAGCAGAGCACCAGTGCATCTCACTAGGGATCCCAATACTTACCCTTTCCTTTCTTCTGGGGAAACAGGCACCAACTCCTGAAATCAAAGCTGCCTGGGTGAATGAAATCCGGAAAGTGCTGACCAGCCAGCTACAGGCGTGTCGAGGTGAGCGTCCACAGAATCCCCTACACAAGATCCTTCCACGTGAGTACACTGGCAAACAGCCTGTGGTGTCCCTTGCCCTGCAGAAGCCAGCCAGCACAGGACCCTGGAGCAGTCCCACAGCCTGCCACTGCCCGCTCCATCCAGCACCAGGTGAGGACCAAATGCAGGTGTGGGAGCGAGGGGGTTCACTATTACCAGGACCTCCTGGTTTTTGGGGTTGAGTTTCCCCCAGGTCCCTCCAAGTCATCATCTGGAAACTACATACTGGTTGCTGTTCCCAGAGAGTCAGCCCCAGGGCCTTTTCTAGCCCTCTCCCCACAGACCAGTCCCCTAGCCTCCCTGATTGTCCCTATCTGTGAATTATTTCCCAGGAAGGTCAGCATATTCCAGGGGTCGGCAGATTCTAGGAGTCAGCATATTCCAGTGGCCAGGATATTCAAGTGGCCAGCATATTCTAGTGGTCATCATATTCCAGTCGTCAGGGGTCAGTGTATTCCAGTGGCCAGCATATTCCAGGGGTCAGCATATTCCAGGGGTCAGAGTATTCCAGGGGTCAGCATATTCCAGGGGTCAGCATATTCCAGGGGTCAGGGGTCAGCATATTCCAGGGTTCCATATTCCAGGGGTCAGTGTATTCCAGGGGCACCTGCAGGTGATAGTTGATCACCAGCATTTGGTGATAGGTGGCCCTGGGGCCAGGTGCAAGGTGCTGAGGCTGAAGATGGAGCTGAGGGCTGCAGCCAGCGTGTGCACATCTTTCAGACATAGCCTGCACATGGCTTCGTTCTCCTTTCTGCCCTCATTTTTCCCTTGGTATTTTATTTGTTCACTTTATTTTTCCTCTTTCTTATAAAAGTCACCTCTAATTGCTGATAGAATAAGATGGAGCCTAAATAGACAAGCCATAGAACAGATACTTTACAGAGAAAGAGCTCCCAAAAGCCCCCTGCCTGGGAGCTGGGACAGTGCTTTCTGTCCTCACTGGATAGGAAGTGTCCCTGATCTGAGGCAGTACGAAGGGCTGCCTTAGGGGTGAGCTGGGGGAGCCCCAGATGCCCCAAGGCCTCCCCTCCTCAGAGAATTTTAAAATCTAAGCCATCAACATGCTGTTTCTTTGTGCATCTGATGTCACCAGCCCCTCAAAAGGGAACACAAGAAATGTCAAGAAGGTGGAAGAGAGGAAAACAGACCCCCTGAGTCTGGAAGGATATGTGAGTTCATCACTGTCGAAGCCCCCGGAGAAGGGCAAAGGTGGGTGTGTCTGCCAGGATGTGACTGTGACCCAGGCAGCTCAGAGTGTTCCTAAGGCACTAGGTGGCCCCTCCCCGCCTTCCAGGAGGCCTGGGACTCACAGCACAGCCCCCTCACTCCCGTTCTGTGCCCCCCACCTGCAAACTCAGGGAAGCACCACGATGATGGAGCCTCCCTGGGCTCTCTGCCCTCTGCCCTTTGTCTCTCTTCACTCCTAGATGACGCAGTCTCTAGCTCTACCTCAGAAAGCTCCGCACTTTCCAGAAAGCGCTTCACCCTACAGGGCTTTGCTAACCTCAAAGGTCAGAGAGGTAAAGAGGCACTGCCTGAGGTCCACCTTCCACCCTGTCCTCCCGTGGTGGCGTCTGTCTTACATTGTGTGGTGACATCGTGTGGACCTTCTCAGGAGGGGCCCCACCCCTTCATCCCATCGACAGCATTTCCATGATGTCCTCCTTGCTGACTGGTGCCCATGTGTCCATATAGACACCTGAAGTTGTCTTTCTGGGTGTCCTTTGAAAATGCGTAGGCCAACGCTGCAGACGCAGGCCCGCTCGGACACTGGGGCTGTCCTGGCTCTCTCTTCCTTGCCTTTCCCTGCTGTGTCCTCTTGGTTCCTGCAAGCAGAAACCTTTCAGGCAGTAATTACTCTGCTGCTAGAGGGCAGAGCTCCCTGGTCAAATATCTCCCAGGGCATATGCTAGTGACTGGGCTCAAACGATGCCCCTGAGAAATTCCCAGTGGCTCCATCAGCTTGGGGCACTGCTTGGTGGCTGAAGGCCTGGCCACCAACCCTGGGGTGCTCCTCCAGTGCTCAAGACCTGGTGGACATTTTCTGGACATTCAGTGGAATGTCCAGAAAATTAGCAGGGTTTTCTCAATTTTTAAAATGCCTTTAAGTCGGCCTCAAATGTGGAAGAAACAGCAGCCTGCCATTATGGCCCTGTACCTTTGATGATGCAGCGCCAAGGCAAGGTCCCAGAGCGGCGCCTGAGAACGATGATGGCCAGCGCCTCCACCACCAGCCTCCTCTCCTCCCCCTCAGCCACTTCACACACTCCCAAGAGCTGCGTTTGATGTGGCAGGAGAAAGCCCTCCCCCGCCGTGTCCCATGCCATCTCACCTGCCGCCTCAGCTCTGGGCACCCCTCACTCTTGCTCCTGTTGTATCTCTGCCTCTTCCTCCTCCTGCAGCTTCTCCTACCAGTCCTGACAAAAAGGCTAAGCGACATGAAGTAAAGAGCGACCCGACTCCCTTTGGTTTGAGAGGTAGTGTGACACGGCAGCCGCAACACTGGCCAGGAGGGCTGGAGTGGCCCAAGCGGCTCACATCGGTGACATGGGCAGGTCCCATGAGCCAGAGGCAGCTCTGGTGGCCTACAGCTTGACACCTGGTGACAGATGCTGGGGGACACACGCTTCCCACTGGCCCCTCAGCAGACCAGCCTGAGCCAGCAGGACTGTCCCCTGACTATCATTAGTGACCCTGGGCAGCAGCTTGCTGCTGCTGTCACTTGGTTGGCATTTGCACTGCATTCTGTTGCTCACTAGCTGGGTAGAATGTGGGAACCCCTGTTCACAGGGCCCCCCAATACCAACACCCCCTCCTTGCATCACCAGCTTACTGACCTTCTGGAGCAAAGAAGGTGACAGCATCTGGGTCAGGGGAGAGAGCTCTGCGAGCAGACCAGAGGGTCGAGCTCCACATGGGGACTTGGGCCTCTATTTCTTGCTCCTTGTGTTCCAAGGCCAACCCTGGGACACCCTAAGGCCTTCCTGGCCCAGCTGAGGATACAGGTGCATGGAGAGAGCTTCACATTTTAGATCCAAACAATTGCAGATGTTCTGAGGGGCAGAGCTGACCTGCAGCCCCACCCCACCCCGAGACCACCCTCTGCTGCTGGGCTCTCATTGCAGTCTCTGAGTCCCAGCTTCCCTCCACAGCCCACGTGCTACCACTGGGCAGGTTCAGAGGCAGGAGCTGGGTGGTGTTCCTACCTGTCCTGTGCGTGGGTGGCACCCAGCTCTCTGCAGCCAAGACCCCAGGTGCCCAGGCAGTCATTGCCCCGTTGGCAGCCTCCTGCGCTTAAGCACTTTCTGCTTGTGACCCAGAGACTCTGAGCCCCACTGCTCTCAGCCCTGTGGGACACAGCATGGGCTGGCAGGTGCTGCAGGCCAGACCCTGCTTCCACCTCCTTCGCAGCCAGTGGATTCGCCTCTGCCAGCATCCACCCTTCCTGTGTGAATGAAAACAACGTGGTCTGTGTGCTGCAGGGAGAGCAGCCTGTTTGTGCTGCCCACATTCGTGAGTGAGGACAGTCAGAGTCCCCAGGTGCCTGTTGTGAAGGCCCAGGAGCTTGACTCCTGAAGCCACTGGCCTGGCGGCTGTTTCGCAGCATTGATGACATGAAGGACTGTTTTGCCGAAGATGGAGATGACAGAGTCAAAGGTCTCCTGGCCTAATCTTGCAGAGTCCCTCAGTGTCCCATACTGAGAGTGGGGCACCTGCATCGAGGCCACCCACCTCCAAACACCCTCGTGTGCTTGCCCCTAGCAGGGACAAGCTGTATGCTGCTTCTCCCACACACTTTCAGTGCAGGGCCCCGCGCAAGCCTGTTCAGAGGGTTTGTCCAGAGGCTCTGGTCTAGAGCCACAGCCTGGCACCCTTCTGTTCTTTGACAGTGCCAGAGGGTGAGCCCCTGAGGTCTCCCTCACAGACATGACATGCTAAAGCAACAGTTTCCGTGCAAAGTCTGGCCAGGCAGGTGTGCCTTCTCTGCCCGTGGAAGGTGCCATAGCAGTCCTCATCTTCTTGTCCACACTGTCCTCACAGTCTGGTTGTGCCTGATCAGAGGCCCATCTGTGCTGGCAGGAGGGGAGGGCTCTGAGCTCCATCCTCCTTCCCAAGTTGTGCTCAGTGCAGATGGGCTCAGAGCAGGGAGAGTGCGGGGCAACTGCAGCTGGAAACACAGTCCCCGATTCTTATCCAGATGCAAGCCTGGTGGAGCCAAGTGCATAGCCATCCCCCACTCCAGCAGCCCAGCCCCAGAATAGGAAAGCTCAGAAGGGCCCCAGCTGTACTTGGCCTAGTGTGAGGTGAGGGCCCAGCCTACACAGAGGCTGCTGGCAGCCGGGGAACATCCAGGCCCAGCTCACTTTTCTAGAAAGAAAGAAGCGACTTTCCAGTGCCTCCTCAGCAGCTTTTCATGGCCAGCCTTGAACGTTCTCAGCCAGGGAGCTGGCCTCAGAGGTGGCATGTCTTGTGCAGCCCCACTTCATGGGAAGGGTAAGGCACACGCGCATTTGTGCATGGGCTCTTCTGTAATTTGGTCACACCCAGCACCTTCTCTTCCATAGGAAAAGGCAGCTTCCAGCCTTCAAATCCATTTAGTGGTCTGCCTCTCTCTATCATGTGTGTTCTTGTTGAAGTGCTGAGGTGTCATTTAATGCACCAGGCATCTGTCTTTAGCACCGTAGAAGCTGAAGCTAGCTGCCATAAACTGCCACTTACTCTGTTTGGTCACCATTGTGAATTCTGGTCTCCATCTCTCCCATGATGGGAAATACTGTCACTACCCCTGTTCCTCCTACCTTGGGAGGAACAGGAACAAAGCAATAGGTACAGTTCTAGGTCCCAGCTGGCTGGCCACAGTCGTTGGGCTGGGCCAGAGGCCAAATTGGAGCCTGGCTTTGTTGAAACCACTTATGCAGCCTTGCACTTCAGGCTCAGCATCTCTAACTGGGTTTCTCTCCTGCCCAGTGAGTACCACAGCCCTACTTGGCTTACAGATCAGAGATTTACAGGGTCGTTTTTGGCTAGAAACTGTTTTCCTGGCTGGTCTAGGAGGTGTTGGCTGTCACACCATTTATTGAAAGTGCCTTCTGTTTGTGGTGTTTGCTTCAGGGTGGAGGCTTAGTGGGACTGGAGCCTGACAAGGGTACAGGTCTCCAGGCAGGGTCTGGGGTTGTCTCTCCTCACTGGATTGGCCTGGCAGATGACAGCAGATGCTATCAAACCATCCCCTCTGACTCTGTACCATTGGAGCAGAATATGACAGCATTTTGAAAGTTTGTGGAGGGAGCCAGTGAGGAGGGTAGTCAGGCAGGCCCTGAAAGGACAAACATTCTCTCCTGTGATCAGCTCAGCTGGACCCATGGCTACACATTTCAGAGAGTCACATGGACCAGCTGGAGGGATGGCAACTGTGTCATGGGTATGGTCCTCACTGGACCCTCTTCCTCCCTTAGGCTGGAGCAAAACATCCCACTCACTGGAGGCCCCTGAGGATGAGGGCGGCTGGTCGAGCGCTGAGGAACCCATCAACTCATCTGATGCAGAGGAGGATGGTGGAGTGGGCCCCAAGAAGCTGGTAACCTTGGCCTGCCTGGGGTGACTCAGGGTGGGTGTGGTCCCTTGGACAGGAAGCATGCAGCCTGGGTTTTGTGAGTGCACCACAGCTCCTCGTGCTGAGATGCTCTGTGCTAGCATGCGTCAGTACCCATGCCTAAGGCCCCACTGGCCCCATGCACCCACCACTGCCCCATTAGGGCCCCTGCACAGTGTGTTTTTCACAAAGGGGACAGCCCACACCCCTTACTCACTGTCCAAATGGATGGAATGTTCTAATTGAGCTTTCCTAACCTATCTTGATTGTGGATTTACACTGTAAACAATGTCCTTTTTTTTAATATTGCAGCAAGATAAAGTCATTTGCACTTTAAATTCTTAAAAGTGGGGATTACCCCAACAAATATTTTTTGCACACTCCATTCTGGGTATGGTTTGAGTACCAGGGCTATAGCAGTGAACAAAAAATTGCCCAGTGGTGCACACCTGTGATCCCAGTGACTCCGGAGGCTGAAGCAGATGGATTGCAAGTTCGAGGCCAACCTCAGCAACTTAGCAAGGCACTAAGAAACTTAGCAAGATCCTGTCTGAAAAAATAAAAAGGGCTAGGGTGGAACTCAGTGGTAAAGTGCCTCTGGGTTCAATCCCCATTGGGGGTGAGGGGAAACATCCAGAGCTCTGGATGGCCGGCAAATGAGGCTTAAAATGGAGGAAGGATCTTCAGCAGTCAGATGGACCCTCTCTCCCGAGAGACTGGCATTAACGCAGGCCAGGAGTGAGAATTCAGATGTGGGGACAGGGCAACTTGGCAAGAGGGGAAACTGAGGCTGTTGAACAGGGGAGAGCAGGGCCTGGTGAGGGGTTGGAGCTTGTTCTCAGTGTGTGTATGAGGGGAGGGGATTCTGGCTGCTGTAGTGGGCAGGAACAGGAGTGGGGCTCAGCAGGGAGCCAGAATGGGGTTGTTGACACCACCCCTGCTCAGGCCCTACTTCCAGAATCCCATACTGCAGAGCACCACACTGTCATGCTCCAGGAACACAGATGTGCTGCTGGGGTTCCATGCTACACCACAGAACTGATTCCATAAACATTGTTAAGTGTCCACCGTGTGCCAGGTCCCATTCTGGCACCTGATAAAGCAGGGAACAGAACAGACAAGATTCTCCACTCACAGGGAGGTGCAAAAAAGCAGTCATGTAACACTTTAGGTAAGATATCCTCCTTGAAGAGAATACAGCAGGGAAAAGGCCCGCAGGCAGATGAGCCAGGCTCTGTGTCCGGCCGCTGGCCAGACAGCCACTCGGAGAAGGCAGCCATTGAATGAGCCCAGGCTAAAGCGAGCATTCCAGGAGGCAGAGAGACCAGTGCATCCGCCTGCCATGGGGGTGCAGACCAACACGGAGCCCAGTGTGCCCAGCTGAGGCCAGGGAGCACAGAAGCTTGTGTTTCCACTGGTCCTTATGTGAGTCCTAGCAGCATCTTGGGACCTCAACCAAGCGCTGGCCTTGCTCCCCTGCAGTAGAAGTGCGCCCTCCTGCGGGCGCTGAGCTGTCGCTCTGCCTTTGTCCCTTTGCCCGTAGGTCCCCGGAAAGTACACCGTGGTGCTGGACGATGAGAAAGGGGGCCCGGACACTCTCGCCGTGAGGAGCGGGGACGTGGTGGAGGTGGTGGAGGAGGGCGCCGAGGGGCTCTGGTAAGACGCCAGCGCGCTCACCCCACCGCCACAGCCGCACCCAACTCAACTCGGGCGCGCCCCGCCCACTCCACCCTAGATGACCGGCCCACTGCCTCCTCGGGCGCTCCCACCCGCACCTGGTCAGACGCGCCCCACCCACTGAGGGACACACCCTCCTGCCTCGGCCGCGCCCACAAGCTCCCCCTCAGATACGCCCCGCCCACTGAGACACGCCCCCCTCCTCGGACGTGACCACAGGCTCCCCTTCCGCTACGCCCCGCCAACTCCCTCCCTCTCTGAAGCGCACGCAGGCCCCCACCTCCAAAACGTGCGCGCACAGTGCGCCGCCCCTGACCCCAGCGCTTTCAGGTATGTCCGGGACCTGACCAGCAGCAAGGAGGGCTGGGTGCCGGCCAGCAGCCTGTCGGCTCTCCTAGGCAAGTCCGGCTCCGCCCAGTGTCTGAGCAGCTCAGGTAAGACGCCCCGTGCACGCTGGCGGCGCCCCGAGTGTGCCGAGGCGCAGCCCCGAGCCCAAGTGAAGGCGGAGGGGTGTTGAGGCGTACACAGGAGAGCGCAGCGCCGCGCCGCAGCGGTGTCTCCGCCTGGTTTCCCCGCAGAGTCGAGCCCCGGGTCGGCGGTGCTGAGCAACTCCTCGAGCTGCAGCGAGGGCTGCCCCGCGCCCTTCTCCGACCTCCAGGGGTAGGCGCAGGCCTCTGCACGCACCTGGACGGTGCGCCGACCCGCATGCAGTCTTTAGGTTTTCTTTTGCTTGGGCTTAGTTTGGGGAGGGGACGGTGCTCGAGGATAGCCAAAAACTGAGGACCCCAGTCCTCCACGGGCCACAGAGGGACGCGGGCCTCCGCACCTGGGCCACCAGGTGCAGAAGCCGACTCCCAGGCCCCGGGGCTGCTGCGGAAGCTGCAGAGTGCACAAGGGAGGGCCCCCCTGGACCCGACGCCTCACTGTCCCCGTGGGAGCCATCGCCAAGAGCAGTGAGTGCAGCTCTACCAACAGCCAGAGAGGGGGTGCTGGGGAGCTCTTGTCTTTTATAGGTTTCTGATTTTTTTTTTAAACAGGGATTAATCCCATGGCCATTTTTGTGGTACTTTGGCCTCAAACCTTTACCAAGAATCACTGTGTTTACATGAAATGATAATTTGATACTGTATTTGATATAAAACTATTTTTTGTTACTGGGGTTTACATCAAAGCACGTTATTTATACCACTGAATGATTTGGGGGCACTCCTTGAAGCATACCTGGTCACAGGTGAATGAACACACATCCCTTGGTAAAATCAGGTGGTGTCTCCACAAGCAAAAGCAGTAAGAAACCAGGAGACCCTTCTGCCTGTATATGCCTCATTTTGCAAGAAAATTTAAGCTCTGATTTAAAATATTAGCCTTCTTTTCTACAAAATAAGGGACTCTCCATTTTTTTTAAAGAACTTCACTGAATTATAATATTTCTATTGTTTTTAAAGACAGTGTAAAGATGCAGTTCCTGCAGGGCCTCTGAACTGACCTGTCAGCTCTAGCTGGATGCATATCCCCTGGCTCCTTCAGGGGCAGGTCTGGTCTCTCTCCCTGGCACCACTTGCCTCTCCTTGCAGGAAAGTCTGCCCTGCACTGTTAGAATCACCTTGAGTGATGTGTGCAGGGGGTCTACTTTATTCAAATCATGGCAGAACTGGAATGAAAATTCTTCTGTTTTTCCCCTTTTTGCGTGTTTCAGAAACAAATCTGTTCTCTTGACACTTTCTCTGTGCCCAGGAGGGCAGATATTTTTGTATGTGTGTGTGTTTACGTGTGTATATATGATCTGGATGTAAAGGATGTATTTATGGTCTCATGCTGCTGAACATGTGTCACTTTATAGTCTCCCTGTCTCCTTGCCCTGCTGCCATGGGAGCCCTCTGCTGCAACCCGGCCATTTCTGTGTGGCCAAGGTGAAGCTCTCTCCCCTCCCTGTGGCATGTGGAGCCCTTGGTGGCCAGACCTCCAGAGGACAGTAATGAAATAGAAGACCTACAAAGACCTGGCAGCTTTTCTCCTGGTGCCTGCGTCACTTGAAAGACAATGTGGAACATGGTCTGCCTAATCTACTGTCCAGACTCAGCCCCCTCCCTCTCAACACAGGACTGCCCCATCTCTTGTGATTTTTTTCCCTCATAAAGGCACTTTAAAATGTCATGTTTCATTCACAGTTACTTTTTTTTAACTGCTGATGTAAATGAAATTTAAAAATCAGAGTTCTTTATTGTATGGACGAAGTTTGAATAAATGTCAGAAACCCCTGCCGTCTGCCTTCTCTGTAAAATATAGGGACCCACACTGCAGACCCCCATGATGGTCTAGCACTTGCACCACAAAGACAAGAGACAGGCAGTAAGCAGGACCCAGGGGAAGCACTGTCCCTGGCATCTTGGTGCTTTACTTTGTCTGACTAATAAATAGTAGCAATAAATACGAGCAAGGCTATACCTTTCAAAAATGTGAAGCTAAGGGCTAGAGAGGTGGCTCAGTGGTAGAGCACTTGCCTGGCATGTGCAGGGACCCAGGTTCAATCCCCAGCACCACACACAAATAAATAAAGGCAGAACAAAAACCAGGTGAAAAAAATTAACTCTCAGTTAAAAAAAAAAAAAAGCGAAGCTAACTGGAGAAATGTAGGGAAGCCTGTACAGATTAACATACTCCACAACTCCAAACCAAAATAGTGGAGACAGAAGGAAGGTTATTGACCTAGGACAGAGTGAACAGAATACACAAAATATAATGAAAGCGTGAATCTAGACAAGTCTGACTCAAAGCAAAGTGACCGATGGGGCAATACGTGTGTTAGGCTGACCACTGGAAGAGCCCCAAATTGGACAGCTACTGCTAAAGGAAACCCTGAAACAAAATCATGCCAAGGTTGAAGAGGAAAGAAAGCAAAATGACTAGACAAGCACTAACCAAAGAAAGCAGCGTAACAATGCTGAGAACCCAAGGAATGGAAATAGGGTGCCTAGAATAGAAGGAACTTGTAAGCAAGTGCTAAGATGACTCAGAATACAAAGAGCAAGCCGTGGCAGCCAGGGCAAGATGTTACTATCTTCCCTGGATATTGGTAACTGTCAAAAATAGGGGAAAAGTGGAATATGCACAAAGTATTTATAAAGCAACAAAAAAAATGTTGAGTGATTTTTTTATTGCAATTTGTTACTCGTTCATTGACCCAATTATTTTTATTTCTTCTGGGTCAGTTTTTTCCACATTTTATTGGTGCATTATAGTTGTACATAATGATGGAATTTGTTGTTACATATTCACGCATGCACACAATTCAGCAATATAATTTGGCCAGCATTCCTCCCCAGCACATCCCCCCTTGCCTCACCTGCTCTCAACCTCTGGTCCCTTTCCTTTACTGATGGCGCTTTGTTTTTGTTTTGTTTGTTTTAAGAGAGGGACAGTGAGAGAGAGTCAATTTTATTTAGTTTTTCATGTGGCTTTCTTTGCTCTGACACTTTGTTGTGTACATGGGGCTAGGGTTCAAACCCGCATCCTCATGCATGCCAGGCAAGTCCCATAACCGCTCAGCCACTGCTCCAGCCCCTCTCCCTTTGATTTTTTTTAACTTTTTAAGTTGTTATTGGTTATGAATTATTTAGTATCTTAGAAGTGCAAAATACACTTTTTATATTCTCTCCCTTCTGGATGATTTTTAACATTTAGCTTTTAAATGTTTGTTTAAAAGACATTTGAGGGTCTAAGAGCTTTTTGAATAGTTGAATAACTGCTAATGGAGACTCTAAAACATTTGCTTTTAAGCATTTGTCTAAAAGACATTTGGGATGGAAAAAAGACATTTGGCGGGGCTGGAGCAGCGGCTCAGTGGCACTTGCCTGGCATGTACAAGGATGCAGGTTCTGAACCCCAGCACCACATACACAATGAAGTGTCTGAGTGACAAAAGTCACACGAAAAACTAATAAAATTCCTTCTCTATCTCTCACTGTCACTCTCTGTTTAAAAAAAAGAAAAAAAAAGACTTTTTGAGAAAATAAAAGTATGCTTTTAAGACTTGGAGTAGAAAGTCCACATCACTGGGATCTGCTTCCTAGAGCTGGACAGGTGTCCACATGTTGGCTGGAGTGTGTGGGCCTCAGATAAAGCACAGATGAGATTGATTTTGCGCCCAACTGCATGGAGTTTTTACATGACGAAATTAACACGTTACCCATTTGAGGAAGCTGAAAAGACCAGTAAAAACTCATGAGAAGTATAAAGAAGGCATTGCTATAATTGAGAGAAAAAAACAATAAAACCACAACAAATCAAAATCAAAACCTTATTCCTTGAAAAACTACAGATTGAGCAGTTTATAGAAAAACTAAGAAAATTCACAACAAATAAAGGTTTTATGTATTGCTCTTGATTTTAATTGAGAGAACCATCTGAACAATTTTCTGCTAATATTTGGGAAACAAATATTAGCAGAAACTATTTTTTTGTAAAAAGTCAAATTGTCAAAATCAATCCAGAAGAAATAAAATGCTTGGGTTGAGAAATGAATAACAAAGAAATTAAATTGCTGTAAAAAGGTCCCCACATCATAGCAGATCCAGATGATTTTATAGGCATACAAAGGTATTTATACAAACGAGTTCAAACAAAGAATTTAAAAAGGGTAAAACAAACTTATGTAGTAAGTTTAATCTTGGTACACAGAGACAAAGGTCACATAAGAAAAACATAAAATTGTGAAGATAAATGCAAAAATTTCAAAAACCCAACTGTTTGTTGTATATGAAATACAGGTTGGGGGTACGGCCAGGTGGTACAGGTGTGCCTAGCATGCTCGGAGCCCAGAGTTCCACCTCAGCCCTGCACACGGGTGCACCTGCCACATGTTCCAGCCAAGCCAGTGCAGCATCAGGAACACACTGAAGGGAGCACGCCACGTGCGCAGGTGCAAGGAAAACCAGCTAAACTAGGGATTGAAGGAAATATTTCTAAACCCATAAATACATCTAGGAAAATCTTCATCTCCAAAAGTTTAGGTCTCGAAATACTTTAGGACCACCCCCCATTGAGGGCAAAACACAGGGATACCCTCCACCTCTCGTTATTCACCAGGAACACCAGTGATGACCACAGATGGAAAAACCGCAGCAGCATTGGTGAGTGGTTAGAACTAAGGCATCCCAAGAGCAACTCCCAGAAAGTCACACGCCTGCAGTGACAGCAACCCAGTGACAACATGCCGAGGTAAACGTACCAAAATGTGTGGGTGGAATATGAGATGCAGTAGGCCATGAACAGGTCTGTGGAATACTTGGAGAACATGAAGAGTATTAAGTAGGCTCTTATTGCCTCAGGCTAGGATCCTTTAAAAAGACACAGAAGCTGCACCTTCCAGGAAGGTCAAGGAAAGACACATAAATCTGAGGAGAGCGTATGACACCTTCCCAGAGGAAGACCCAGAGAGGTCACACGGGCTAATGTCATCCCTAATCCTCAGGAGGATGGCATCAGGCACCACGGGCTCCCAGGCCTCTCAGCACAGCAGGACCCACCAATATTTGTGAAACTCAATTCATTCTGATTCCTTACGGGGAGAGGGAGCCTGAAGGTGGTGTGTGCAGAATTGTGTGTGAGTGTGGTGTGTGTGTGTGTACAGTGAGAGTGTGATGTGTGGGTGCCGTGAGCAGCAGGCTCCACATAGGGGCAGAGTGGCTCCCCTGAGAAACCAGGGCTCCCATGCAGCGAAGGGCAGGCGGCCTGGTCTCCCCGCACTGCAAGCCCTCTGCCCCCAGCGTCTGCTCCTCTTACTCATGCTCTGCAGTTAAAGTGTTTTCCCGTCCAGTCTCCTGTCCTGAGGGCTTTGGAGACAGCTCTGGAGTCAGCTCTGGACCAGCCTGAAGCACTCACGCCAGACGCTGACTTGGCTCAGGCTCTGCGAAGGAACCACCGCTTCCCGCAGCAGCCTTTCCCGCCTCTCCCCTCGCCAGCTGCTGGGCACCAGGGCTTTCACCCCAGCCAGCCAAGGGCAGCTCTTGGCCTGGGGTTCAGGCCCCTTGCCTTCCCCTCCCCCGCTCTTGCCCTTTGCCCACTTGTCCAGGGCTGGAATGTCCACGGAGCAGCTGAGCTCCACAATGGCTTCCCAGGCCCGCGGGCTTGCCCTCCTCTGCTTCCTGCTCCAGCTTCAGGGATCCCTGGCTGCAGGTATGTCCCTCTTGGGAGTCCTTCACTACCAACTGCTTGCAGCAAGTCCTGAGGCTAGGACACAGGCCTCCCAAGACTCGCCTCTGCTCCAGGGTGTCCCTCTCACCAGCTGCTTCTGCAGGCCGCTCCGGGTTGACACGGGTCTTCCAAAATGCAGAGTCCAGGTGCTTGCCTTGCATGGAGGGAGAGCTACTTTTCTTTTTTCTATGTGTGTGTGTGTGTGTGTGTGTGTGTGAGAGAGAGAGAGAGAGAGAGACAGAGAAGGAGAGAGATTGGGGATTGAACCCAGGGGCTCTCTACCACTGACCCACATCCCAGTCTTTTTTAAATTTTTTTGTTTTGAAACAGTGTCTCACTAAATTTCCCAGGCTAACCTTGAATTTGTAATCCTTTCTCCTATCCTCTCGAGCCACTGGGATTACAGGCGTGCACCACCACCTTTAGCTGAGGAATGACTGTCCCTGACTAGGCAGACTTTGGCTGACTATTTTTCAACAAACTTTTAGGAGCTGGGTGCCCCTGGGCACCTCCCTGTGAAGTTGGACCAGCATGGAGTTGGGGCTGCTCAGAGCACAGCCCCAGGTCCCGGGCAGGACATGCCAGTCAGCCTGTGGGATGCTGGGTGCAAGGCTTGCCTACTGCCAGCTCGGTGGTCTCGGCCACAGCCCACGCGGGGTGCTGATGCCTCAGGACATGTACTGTAAGCTGGGGCGCCTTGTGGAGGGCAGCACGTTGTGACCTCTTGGGGCTTCAGGCCACCATGACCCCTATAGCACTGCATCCTTGAAATCCCACAGCAAGCAGTTAGCTTGGGACTCATGAGCCTGCCTGCTCGGTGGTTATCAGGCCCCAGAGAACTTTTCTTTTTCAAAGGAGAGTCAACAACTGTCCTTCCCACTGAGGACAGAACCAAGACAGGGCTGCAGATGGTCTCTCTCCTGTCCAGTACCGCAGCTGCTACCAGATCTGCCCTGGGGCTCTGAGAGCTTTCCTGGCCTCCACCCCAGGGTCCAGGTTCAGCTCTGATCAGCTGCTCTGATGGCTGTGTTGGTGCAGGGGTCTCTGCACCCCTCCTCTGCCCAGGGCAGACTTCCTGCCTTGGAAACCTCCTTTCTTTGATCTTTCCTGCCTGGATTCCCAGCCTCTGCTTCCCAAGCACACAAGTCCCTAGCACTGTAAAGGATCTAACTTTAAAGAAAAAAGATGCCGTGTTCCTTGCTCTTGTAGGGCCGGTGGCCACCTCCCTCTCCTCCTTCCCCTTCCCTTCCTCCCAAATTTAGTCCTCTCGCTTCCATTCCTGCCCCTCTGGAAGACCACACCCATAGAGCTTACCAGCAGCTTCCTAGAGACTGAAGCCACCAAAGCCACTCTGTTGTCCCACCCAAAGCTCCGCTCCTAGCAAGCTGCCTGAGCGTCCTTCCTTCACCTGGCCTCGTGAGCCCTGTCCCAGTCTCCTTCTGCCCTCTTCTTGGGTTCATTTGCTGCACTTTGCTTCTTCCCTACCTGCCCTGTCCACAGGCCTCCTCTTCCCACCCCAGCCACAGCCGCACACCCTGCCCACCCTGGGGGACAGTCCGGGAGGCCCTTCGTGTCTTGTTGGCAGGGTTGGTTTCTACCTCCGTGTGACTGAAACGCCCACTTCTCCCCCTCTCAGCCTTCGCCCAGCACAGGGCTCCGTGTCTACTGGGCGTCCCAAAGGAGCCTCACACTCAAGGGGCCAATGGGAGGCAGGCACCAGGGCCATGAGGACTGGGGCTGGAGGGGCAGCATCTGGAGCTGTGTGCTTGGGAGGCAGACGGCAGCTGAGCAGTGCAGGGGGCAGGCGCCAAAAAGCAGACAGAGAGGAGGAACAGACTTTCTTAGGACCTCAGCGAAAGGCCTAGCAGTATCTGTGCGAGTCCACAAGCACACTTGAGTGCACCCAGAAGGGGATTTTACTGTTTGCTCAACCCCGCCTCTTCTCAAGCATTGCATTTATTATTCAACGGCAGACTTAGCACAAATAGTCCCCTTATGGCTGACTCAGTATTTCCTCAAGACAAATCCCTAAAAGTAGGGGTGACCACAGATGAGTGCGTTAAACTGTACGTCGTGAACAGTTGCCTTGGGCTTGTGCAAATCACTGTGCCACAACCCCATCCCTGCAGGCCTGGGCTGGGTCCTTCTGTAGCCCTCCACCCGCAGGGCGAGGCAGAGGGGAGTGTTGGTCACCTGCCCACTCTCAGGACAGCAGGAATCCTTTGATTCCCACCAGTGTGGGACGTTGTGGGCCGGTTCCCACTGCCCGCCGAGGCGGCCACGTGGTAGTTTGCATGGCTGAATGGGGCCAGGTGGGTGTGCATGGTCTGCACGCCACCTCAGTATGGCCGGCCACCTGAGTTTCACGGGACCTTCCATGTCCCAGTCTTCATAACCCAGGAGGAAGCGCACAGTGTCTTCCATAGGCAACGGCGTGCCAACTCGTTCCTAGAGGAACTGCGGCCGGGCTCCCTGGAGAGGGAGTGCAGGGAGGAGCAGTGCTCCTTTGAGGAAGCCCGGGAGATCTTCAGGAGCACTGAGAGGACGGTGAGTGTCCCTCCAGGGATGCAGTCTGCAGAAGCTAGCGAGCCGGGGGCTTTGGGGTGGCACCTGCGTCTCAGAGCCTTGGCTCTCCATCTATGTGGTTGTGGGCGCTCTGAACACAGCCCTCCCTGTCAGGGCCACTTTCCCTCTCAGGACAACTTCTGTTTCCTCTGCAAGATCCCCTACCACTCCCTGGATCCAGGGACACTCCCAGGCACACGATCTCCCTACTCTCTGCCACACCATTTATACTAATTTTACATAAGGAAATATAACTCAAAAGACACACTTGATGTGTCCTTGGATCTCCATTCCCCTAGGGACCCAGGGCTGCCCGTGCACCACAGAAGCACCACTGACAGCTTTGATGGAAAGCTGGCTGCATGGCCCTCCTGCTCCCCAGGACCTCCTCAGGGAGCATGTGCACGAGGAACATTGAGGGGGTCAGAATTCTGTTGCTAGAAATGAGGGTGCAAGGGCTGGAGCCGTGGCTCAGCAGTTGGAGCGCTTGCCTGACACATGCGAGGACCCGGGTTCAAACCCAGCACCACATACACACCTAGGTGTCAGAGAAACAAAGGCCAGGTGGAAAAATAAAAAACTTGATTCTCTCTCCCTCTTAAAAAAAAATGAAATCAGGATGTAGATGTAAGCACTGTTGATCATTTTCCTTTCGATGTAAGCATTTTCCTTAAAACATTTTCACAAAAAGGGTGGCCCATCACACTCTGGGGTCTCCTCACACTCTCAGACCTCCTCACAGTGTCAGACTTCCTGACGCTCAGGGTATGATGCAAAGACAAGGACTCCTCACACTCAATATGTTCAGTGTGACATGCGCATATTGTTATAGTAACATCACAGGAAATATGGAGCCAATCAGAGTCACAGGAATAATCTCAAGAGTCCCCAGAGACACTTGACTCTGACCATTGTGATTTGATCATCACCTTTTTGCACCAGCCTTAACTCATGTCACAACTCACACTCAAAGACCCCTCACACTCACAGCACACCTCATACTCACAGGCCAGGCCACCCCACACTCTCAGGTCTCCTCACAAACACAGTTCCCATAAAATTCTATATTCTTATACTCTATATCCTTATACTCTCAGGTGTGCCCACACTCTGATCTCCCATTCACTGGGAACCTCACATTCTCATGTCTCCTCACACTCAGAGGCCTCTTCATACCTGCTGGCCTCCTCAGACCCTCAGGTCTCCTCACACACTCACAAGGCCTCACACACTCAGGTCTCATACACTCAATAGGCCTCACTCAGGTCTCCTCACACACTCAAGAGGCCTCAAACACTCAGGTCTCACACACTCAAGTGGCCTCAAACACTCAGGTCTTACACTCAAGAGGCCTCAAACTCTCAGGTTTCCTCACACTCTCACAAGGCCTCAAACACTCAGGTCTCATACACTCAAGAGGCCTCACTCAGGTCTCCTCACACACTCAAGAGGCCTCAAACTCTCAGGTCTCCTCACACTCTCACAAAGCCTCGAACTCTCAGGTCTCCTCACACTCTCACAAGGCCTCAAGCACTCAGGTCTCACACTCTCACAAGGCCTCAAACACTCAGGTCTCATACACTCAAGAGGCCTCACTCAGGTCTCCTCACACACTCAAGAGGCCTCAAACTCTCAGGTCTCCTCACACTCTCACAAAGCCTTGAACTCTCAGGTCTCCTCACATACTCAAGAGGCCTCAAACTCTCAGGTCTCCTCACACACTCAAGATGCATCAAACACTCAGGTCTCCTCACACTCTCAAGAGGCCTCAAACTCTCAGGTCTCCTCACACACTCAAGATGCCTCAAACATTCAGGTCTCCTCACACTCTCACAAGGCCTGAAACACTCAGGTCTCACACACTCAAGAGGCCTCAAACACTCAGGTCTCCTCACACACTCAAGAGGCCTCAAACTCTCAGGTCTCCTCACACTCTCAGGTCTCCACACACACTCAGGCCCCATCACACTCTGGGGTCTCCTCACACTCTCGGCACTCCTCACAATCTCAGGCCTCCAGGCATTCCACTCTCCTGATATTTTCAGGACTCTTCACACACTCAGAACTTCTCACTCTCTGGTCTCACTCTGTCATGTCTCCTGACACTCTCAAACCTCCTCACACTCTCAGGACTCCTAACACTCACAGGTCTCCATAAACAGTCCAGCCCCTTCACACTCAGATTTTCTCACACCTCACTTCTCCTCCCACTTGCAGGCCACCCCAAATCTGAGCAATCTTCACACTCCCAGGACATTACACACTCTATTTCTCCTCATATTCTCAGGTCTCCTGACACAATCAGGCACACTCACACTCTCAGGTCACATTACATTCTTGCACTTCTCCAACTCCTGGGTCCCCTCACACTTTCAGGTTATCTCATACTCTTTGGTCTCCTCACACTCACAGGCTCCCTCATACTTTCAGACATCCAGACACTCTCAGCTCTACAGACCCCCTCAAGTCCTCCTTACACTCTCAGATCTCCTCACACTCTGGTCTCCAAACACTCAGTTATCCTCTCACTCTCAGATCCCCTCACACACTCATTCTCCTCACACTGTCAAGACTCCTCACACTCAGTTCTCAACAGTTTGGTTCTCCCCTCACTCTCAGGCCTCCACACACTCTCAGGTCTTACACTCAGTTGCCCTCTCACTCTAGGTCTTACTCACACTCAGTTTCCCTCACACTTTCAGGACTCAGGGCACTCTCAGTTCTCCTCTCACTCTTAGGACTCCTCACACTCTCATTTCTCCACACTTTGGTTCTCTTCTCATTCAAAGTTCTAGTCACACTCTCAAGTCTCCTCACACTCACATGCCTCCTCATACTCTTCAGGTCTACTCACACTCAGTTGCCCTGTCATTCACAGATGTCCTCACAGTCTCAGGCCTCCTCCCACTCTCATCTCTCCACAAACACACTCAGGCCCCTTCACACTCTGAGGTCTCTTCACACTCTCAGGTCCCCACAAATTCTCACTTATCCTCACAACCTCAGTTCTCCTCACAGTTTCAGTTCTCCTGACACTCTCAGGACTCCGCACACTCTCAGGTCTCCTCTCACGCATAGGTTTCTTCACACTCTTTGGTCTCCTCAAACTCTCAGAGGTCACCTCACACTCTCAGGACTCCACACACTCTGAGGTCTTACTCACACTCAGTTGCCCTCTCACTCTCAGGTCACCTCACACTGTCTGTTCTCCAGTTTGGTTCTCCTCTCCCTTTCAGGTCTCCTCTCACTCTCAGGCCTCCTCACACTCTCAGGCCTCCTCTCACTGTCAGATCAACTCACACTCAGTTGCCCTCTCACTCACATGTCTTCACACCCTCTCAGGACTCTTCACTCTTTCAGGTCCCCTCACACTCTCAGGATATGTCACACACTCAGGCTTCCTCATACTCTCAGCCATCCTGACATTCTCAGGTGTGCATACTCTCAGGTCCACCTCACACTCTCAGATCTCCTCACACTCTCAGCTCTCCACAAATACACTCAGGCCCCTTCACACTCTGAGATCTCCTCACTCTCTCAAGCTGCCTCATACTCTGTTCTCCTCACACTTTCACTCTTCTGACACTCTCTGGTCTTCCTCATACTCTCAGATCTCCTCACACTCTCAAGCCCCCGCATACTCTCACTCTCATGTCTCCTCTCACTCATTTTTTTTTAAAGAGAGAAGGACAGAGAGAAAGAGAGAATCAATGTTTATTGAGTTTTTCACATGGCTTTCATTGCTCTGACAATTAGTGTGTACGTGGGTGCTGGGGTTTGAACCCGTGTGCTTGCACATGCCATGCAAGCGCCGTAACCACCGAGCCACCGCTCCAGCCCCTCACTCTCACTTTTCCTCACACTCTCATTCTCAGGCTCCACTCAATAACATTCTCAGATCTACGCTCACTTTCAGGTCCCCACACACTTTCAGGGCTCCTCCCAGTCTCAGGTCGTCTCTCACTCTCAGGTACACTCACACTCACCTGCCTCCTTACACTCTGAGGTCTCCTTACATTCTCAGGTTTTCTCACACTCTCTGGTCCGCTCACAGTCTCTCATCTCCACATTCTCAGGTCTCTTTGCATTCACCCACCTCCTCACACTCTCAGAACTCCTCACACTCAGTTCCCACCTCACATTCAGGTCTCTGCACACTCTCAGTTCTCCTCTCCCTCTCGGGCTTCCTCACACTCACTAGGAAGTCAGGGTGTTTTTGGTGAGGCAAGCAAGACCCTCTTTCAGCGATTAAAGATGCCTTTTCATTTCTTTTATTCATTCGACATAGTCTTCCATATTGGAGGGAATCGTTGTTACATATCCATGGATAGATGGATACTGACAAAGGAAGTTAAGGCCAGTCCTAGTCCAGGGTCTCCCCCCTTCAACTCCTCCCTGCTCCCATGTCTCCCCTGCTTTACCCCCATGTTATAGATAGAACGAAGCCTATCACATGTATTAATTTTTTAATTTTCTGATCCTCTTTGCCCTCCTATGTGTAGTTGGGCTTCTCATGGGAGTTGAGGGCTCCCAGCAGTTTTGTTTTAAGCCTTTTTCCCCTCCTAGGATATTTGACAGTTCTTTCCTGTTTGATTCTCTCTACAACCCTCCTAGTGTATGTTTAGTTATCCCAAACTTCATTCAAGCGCCATTTTTCACCCATGGAGATTTGGCAATTTATAAATTCTTCTTATTCTATTTCTGCCCCCTCTGCTCATGTCAGCCCTATGTGAGCAAGATCACCTGTCTCGAGGTGGAATCCCAGAACATGTGTGTCCTTCTCCAGGTTACACCTGGGGGAGTCAGAGTTGGGGCTGGGACTCAAGTTCAGACTCAGAGGAGAGGAGCACATGCTCTCAGCAGACTTGGATGTAGCTGGAATCGGGAATGCATCCCCCATAGATAAGCCCACCTCCTCTCCAGAGGGAAACCTGCTCCCCAAGCCCCCACACAAAGGGCCGAGGCCTGCCCCCCAGCTTAGGCTCCTTCCAGGGGTGCCCTAGCAGTTGCTTTCAGGGGTGTCTCACACTACTTCCTCTCTTTTCCTCAGAAGCAGTTCTGGATTTCTTATAATGGTGAGCAGGTGAAGGACCCTTTGGATCCTACCCCAACAGCCCTTCTCTTCAGCACACTAATGCCAGCTCACCCACAGATGGGGATCAATGTGCCTCAAATCCATGCCAGAACGGGGGCTCCTGTGAGGACCAGCTACAGTCTTATGTCTGTTTCTGCCTCCCCGACTTCAAGGGACGGAACTGTGAGACAAGTAAGGCCCAACTTCCTGCCCAGCACCCTGGAGGCAGAGGGCCCCGGTCCATCCCTAGCAGGGCTGGGATCCGGCCTGGTCTCAGCCCCATTGGGAAGTTGATCTAGGAGATGTTGAAGGCCTCTTCCAAACTGAGGGTCTTCAATTCGGGGGTCTGAGATTCTATGTCTCAGACACCAGGCTCCCTTTGGCTACCAGCCCTGGGACATTCAGATAGGCCTGGAGAAGCCCAGGTGAGGGCCTATGTCACTGTCGAGCTTCTGTCCCCACCAGTAAGTCAACTTCCCGATGTGCAATCACACAAGTAGGAGCCATTTCTTAAATATTAAATCAGTGCAGAGCTTGGAGCTGGACAGATTACACCACACTTAGCAATCCTCTAGGACTCACAGAACTCACTGATTACAGAGCAGGACACAGATGAAACCCCCAGGGAACCAGGTTCCCACTTCCAGTTGTCCTCTGCAGTGGTCACGTGGGCAGACCTCGGTTCTCCTACGTGGTGTGACAAGGTGTATGGAGCACTGCCTTCCTGAGCAGGTGTCCAGGGATTGCACAGGCCTCCTGCTGGACCCGGGCTCACATGATGCCAACCTCCAGTACCACAACAAGAAAAGCTGAACTGACCACTCTTCCTTCTCTGGATGGTCCTGTGACCCATGCTGGGGGCTACAGGTCCAACGGGCTCACCCAGGCATGAGGACTGCTCCTAAACAGTCTCGTCCTCCAAGCCTCTCCCTGGCCAGGCCTCCAGTTCTGTGGATACTTTTACTGTCCCCAGAGAACTTCCAGCTTTGCCCAGGGTGGAGCCTGCAAGGCCATGTGTCTCCCCTGTGCCAGGTCTTGTCCTTGCAGATCAACCCGCAGAGCAGTCTCTGCAGCCCAAAGCTTGCAAGCAGAACAGGAATGGCCGCTACTACAGCTGGCTTTCACTGACCCTGCTAAGGCACCGCTCAGGCTGCCCCCTTCTGTCCCCAGACAAGAATGCCCAGTTGATCTGTGTGAACGAGAACGGTGGCTGTGAGCAATACTGCAGGGACCACGAGGGGGACAAGCGCTCCTGCCACTGCCATGAGGGGTACACGCTGCTGCCTGACGGAGTGTCCTGCATGCCCACAGGTACCAGGCACCAACCGTGGCCTACCATAGTTAGTCCATTGGCTGAAAGATGGGGGCAGGGCTTGACATGGACTCTCGCTCGGGCCCAGAAAGACAGGCTGCCCCACTTGAGAGCAGGGCAGCGCAACCGTCCAGCCCAGGCACCCACGGTGGTTCACTACCCGGTCCTGGGCCCCCTGATTGTGGCAGGTAGGCTCCGTGCCACCTGTAGGCCCACTTGAGGACCTATGTGAACACCCAGTGTGTACCCTGCTGCACAATTCTGGACTGCACAATTCTCGACTACACAATTCTGGCAGTGCTTTTAGGAGAATGGAAATTTTCTCTAAATGAAGCTTTAGCTAATGGGGCTGCAATTTGAAAGCATGGGGCACCCTGAACCTCATAGCAGGAGGTGCCCAGCCTGGTCCGAGAGGCCTGAGTCTTGGCCAGTACTTTATTGTACAGGCAGAGACAGACCAGTGGGGTTACTGAGCACAGCTGTTGGTGCTCTCTGTTCATATTTGGGCAGAACACCATTCATCCCTTATCAGAACTCTTCCCCTGAGAAAAGCTGACCAGATCCAGTTCCAGGAAGCAGGGCATCCAGCCCTCCAAAACCAAACTCTGCCATCTCCACAGCAGCAACCTCCACAAGGTCCTCCAGGCTCAACACCACACGGCACCCTCTGGGCCCCGTCTCCTGGGGCTCAAGTCTTCTGACCCTTTACCTGCAAGCTCCTTCACCCTCCTAAACCTCCATCTCTCACCAACTTTTATTTTTATAGTTGAATACCCATGTGGGAAAATACCTGTTCTGGAAAAAAGAAATGCCAGCAATCCCCAAGGCCGAATTGTGGGTGGCAAGGTGTGCCCCAAAGGGGAGTGTCCATGGCAGGTAAGGCCTGCTAGGCCCCCACTCAGACTCCGGGTTCCTGCCTCCACTCCGCGGCCTTGGGAGTCCACCCCAGGGCATGGAGGTGTTGGTGGGAGCTCACTGACCCCGCAGCCAGCCCACCCCAGCCACTGCACACACCACGCTTGTGTGGGACAGGGAGGGGAGGGGCAGACATGGGCCACTGTAGAGAAGTGCGCCAGGCACTCCAATGGCACCTCAGGCAACATCCCCCAAGGCTCTGCGGGTGCACAGAAGCCCACGCTGACCTCTTACAGAGCCCAAGTGGCACTCCAATCTGGTCAGTACTCCCTCGGGGCACAGGGGAAGCCAGCTGACAGGGAGGCCGTGACAACAGTGTGACCTTCTGCCCAGGCGGTGCTGTTGGTGAACAGGGTGCTGCTCTGTGGGGGCACCCTGCTGGACCCCAGCTGGGTAGTATCTGCGGCCCACTGTTTTGACAAGATCCGGAGCTGGAGGAACCTGACTGTGGTATTGGGTGGGTATTGTCCCTCCACCGTCCCGGAGGAATTCCTTAATGATCACAGCTCCTTGGCTGAGGCTCTGAGCTCCCCTTCCCCCTAAGCCTCCCTAACCAGAAGTCTCCAGAAAGGGTAGCCCCAGGACACCCACTTGGGCCACCGTCCTCTCCACACCCCTCTGCTCCCAAAAGAAACATGAGAGGATTAAGGGGAAGCTGCTGCACACACACCACCTCATCTGGAGCCCCCAGGCCCCAGGGGACCACACGGGGCAGGGCCTCTCCCTGGTGAGTTCTTAGGCCAGAACGGGGCAGGAGGCACTGAGGAAGGCCGGGCTTGTCTGGGAAACCCTCTCCTCATCCACCCAGAGCCTGGGAACCCACGCTCTTCCTCACATGTGTGCCCTCAACACCCCAGGTTCCAGATCACCCTATCCACACCCTTCCCATGCGAGCCACAGTGGCCTCTTGGGGGGCTCTGTGGGTGACCATGGGGCTGGACGCAAACCCCTCAGGCCCCAGAGGCGACTCCAATGCCCTAGATGCAGAGATGTCCCCTCCCATGGGCTCCACTAGAGGGTGAGGTGAGTGAGGGTTCTGACGTCATGGCCATCCGTGAGAAGTGCGGTGTGCTGCTGTGGCCTCCTGCAGGAGAGCATGACCTCAGTGAGGACGATGGGGACGAGCAGAGCCGGCGGGTCGTGCAGGTCATCATCCCTGACAAGTACGTCCCGGGCAAGACCGACCATGACATTGTGCTGCTCCGCCTGCAGCAGCCTGTGGCCCTCACCGACTACGTGGTGCCCCTCTGCCTGCCTGAGAGGACCTTCTCCGAGAATACGCTGGCAAACATCCGCTTCTCGTGGGTCAGTGGCTGGGGCCAGCTGCTGCACCGTGGCGCCACGGCCCTGGAGCTCATGGCCATCGAGGTGCCCCGGATGATGACCCAGGACTGCCTGGAGCAATCCAAGCGGAGGCCGGAATCCCCGGTGATCACAGAGAACATGTTCTGTGCCGGCTACCTGGACGGCAGCAAGGATTCCTGCAAAGGGGACAGCGGTGGCCCACATGCCACACGCTACAGCGGCACGTGGTACCTGACGGGCATAGTCAGCTGGGGCGAGGGCTGCGCAGCCACTGGCCATGTCGGGGTGTACACCAGGGTCTCCCGGTACACAGAGTGGCTGAGTAGGCTCATGGACTCCAAGCTCCCACATGGCGTTTTTCGCATCCCCTTCCCCTAGCTCCTCGGGAAACCCAGACCTGTCCCAAGGAGGCTGCTGCCCCTGGAGCTGTCCGGAGCTGTCCTGTGAGATCCCATCCATTCTTCAGAGCTGTGTTTGTCAGGGAGAGAGAGAAAAAGGCAGAGATGCAGAGAGACAAGGAGGCAGAGAGGGGCTCTGGGGAGATTCAACTCCGTAGAGAGGCTCGGGTGGAGGGATGGGAGGCACAGCAGCCAGGCCCAAGGGTGCTGGCAGTCGTGAAGGACTAGTCCTGAGCCTCTGCCATGTGTCCCCGCAGAGCTCCTCCCGTCCACGTGCGCTCTGCCTTCAAGCTGGAGACTGCAGGCGTGTGTGGCTTCTGAAGGCTGTGTCTCTCGCTTGTCTCTTTTGTTTCTCATCCTTGTTTCAATTAAACGAGAAGCACTGTGCGTTTCGGTGAGCGACCTTCCAGACCTTCCCAGGAGTTGGTGCTGCTCAGAGGGCGCACCTGGTTCCAGGGCTCTCCGTGCAGGTCTGGCTGCTGCCTCCCGAGAGCTGTGCTGTCAAGCCGCTCTTTCACGATTTCAGCATCACTGGAATGAGCACTCTTCAAGGAGGCATTCACTCCTATGACATGGAAGCCACCACTCCCCATCCCCGCAAGCTGGTGACCTGTCCCTGTCATGCTGTGTCCTCAGAGGCCAGGGAGCACCTTTCCACAAATCACTGGCAATGTGGGACAGATGCAGGTTCCTAGGTCCTGCCCTGACCAACTGGATGGGGTGTGGACACAGCCAGCAGGCCCCAGTTCCCACATCCCAGGGCCTCAGGGTGGGGGAGAACATGAATCAACTAGCAGGAAGTAGGGAGTCAGCCAGCTGGTCCCACTTGAGTATGGCTGAGACCAGTCATGGTGGTTGTCCACCTCCTCAGGTGTTGCCTCTCACAGGGTGTCCTGGAGCCAGTGGCACAGATGGGGCACAGCAAGGTGCCAGGAACTAGTGATGCTGTGGCAGCAGTGACTTTGGAGCAGGCCAGAGGTCCACAGGCCACCACAGTCTGGGCTAACCTGGCCAGCTGTGTTTCTGAACAGTCTTATTCAGATGCAATCATTCATGAGGTCCATGGAAAGGCTGGGACAAAGACCATCCAGCCAAAGAGGGACCTGACCCACAAAGCCAGATGTATTTGGTGTTGGGACCTCTGCAGGAAAGCTTTGCCAGCCCAGGCTAGACTGACTGCTAACAATCCCCCAAGCCATGAACTTAGATCTCAGGAGCTGCATCAGGCCAGATCTGAGGCCCTCTCTGCCTCTGCTCTTGGTGTATCACTGTGCCTCAGTTTCCTCATCTGTGAACCAGAAGCCCACCTGCACACCTGACCTAGGATAGAGTCAGTCCAGGTGGAAAAATGACTGGAAGGCATGGTGCCTGCTATCGTCTGTGTCTTCCAGGCAGGGCAATTCTGCAACAAGATGCCCAGGGTCTCCTGTGGCCCAGGAGGTCTGCAGAAACTGCTCTGGCCTCTTAGAGATGAACACTGGCAGGACTCCTCTTCCTGGGAAGAAGGGGATGATGGGCCAAGGACCCTGGCCAGGAGTCCAGCCAGAATTATGCAAGGGAGAGACAGGGGAAGTCTGTGGGATCCTGGGTGGCGCACCCGCCCAGCCTCAGTTTCCCGAACGTCAATGCACAACACAGGTTCCCACCTCCCAGGGCTGCCATGAGATGGGTGCTGAGTGTCCCAGAGGTCTTGGTGAGGGTCTAGTCAAGCCCTAAAGGCTAATTGCTCAGTGGGATGTACACTCTTATGCCCATTTCTGTGAGAGTGGAGACAGAGGAGGGCCTCCCAAAGCCAGAGTAACTGCTTGGTCTCAATCCCAGGGTCACCTGTCCCACGAGTGTCCCACCAACCACACCCTGATAGAACCACACCCTAGTCATGCTGAGGCAGCACCACCAGACAGGGCAGGAGCCAGGCACCAGCTGCTGGCAGCACCCACTGCCCTTTCCAAGGGCCAGGCTCTGGCGCTGCCTGGCGTGTGGCAGTGACCACTCAGCGTGACACCAGTCCCCAGGCCAGCATCAGTGCTGCCTGCCCATTCAGCAAGGTGGTGATTGCAGAGCAAGTGCTATGCCAGGTGCCCAGTGAGGTTCTGGAGAGAGCCGTGAGCCAGACCAAAGTCCCTACTCACGAGGTATGTGCACCCGGCCACGGCGGGCGAAAGAAACATCAGTCTCACCTGTCACGGTTCGCAGCAGTGGCGGTGGCCAGAACTGCAGGTGTGAGGAGGCTTGATCCTGCCGCTGATCTGAAATCACAGAGCACCTGCTGGGTCCAGTCTCTGAGGAGGATGAGGTCATCTCTGGCCTCCCCGGCATCCCACTCTGGAAGGAGGGAACCAGGTGACCATGCCTTTTCTTCAGAGAGCCTGGAGTGGAGAGTCTCAGCTGTGCTTCCTGGCAATTCCTCCAGCCATCCAGCAGAGAAGCTAGGGCCTGATGTTGTAGGGGAGGCTTCTGGGAGGCTCCAATCAGGAGGCCAAGATAAGCAGGACAATGGCCACCTGGGGCTCAGGCTGAGTGAACCTGGCCTGCACCCCCATCCATGCATACACACCCCCAGCAGCATCACACAGCTACAAGAGGGATGAGGTGCTTCCTGCTGTCACACACCTTCCCCAGCCTCCAATCCCAGGGCCACCCCCAGGAAGAAAAAGAGCCACCCTTTGCAGAAGCAAAGGGTGACTTAAATCTGGGACTTAAATGGGTAAGAATGAAACCTAGATGAAGCCCAAGCAGTCCCCAGAGGCACTCAGTATCCAACTAGCACCCCTGGCTCCCCAAAATTTCCCAGCCCCCCACCCCACCGTGAGGTTGGCAAGTAGCAGGCACAGCAGGGCAGGGCCTACACCTTCTCTCCCTGTTGACCCACCTTGGATGTCACATAAGTGAGGTAGAAACTCACTGTGAAGCCACTGACATTTCAGGGTCACTTGTCCCCTGATCAGGGGACATCCTGATTACACGTCTATGATGTGTGCCCATGGTCCAGGAAACACTGGTCCCCCACACCCAAGGGCCTTCCCAGGGCCAACCAGGGACCCTGCGGGCCTGGGTGCAAGTCCCACTCCACACCTCGCCTCTACCTCAACCTGTTTCTGTTCTTGAAAAATGATACTGTTACCACGGTCATAAAAAGTAAAATGAGAGTTTAAATGACATAAATACCCAAAATCTACAAAATGAACATTAAAAGACGCATCTATCCTCTCTCAAAACAAGGAGCTCCTGTGCCCACAGCAGGCCCTGCTGGACACTGTTTCCAATGAGGACAGGATTGGCTATGACCTCTGCAGCCACCCACTCTCTCTGGGGAAGGCGGGGGCTGGTGACCACAGGCCCAGTCCCCTGCCCTGCCCTCAATGCAGACCAGGCTCCAATCAGGAGGCCAAGATAAGCAGGACAATAGCCACCTGGGGCCCAGGCTGAGTGGACCTTGCCCCCGGCACCCATCACAGCGGGGACGAAGCCGCTGTCCTTGGCCACACCATGGGGAGCCTGCTGCACCTTACCCTGTTCAGCGCCATTCTGGTCAGCCTACTGGTGCCTGGGAGAAGCAGTGAGTGCCCCTGCCCTGTGCACTGCAGAATGGCCCCTGGAGAAAGGGGCAAGGGTGGAGGGTGGGCAGTGGGAGGAATGTGGGTGGGGGTGCTCTGGTGTCAACACAGGCTGGTGTGAAATGGCTGGCATGTCCTTCCCAGCCTAGGGTACAGTTAGGACCAGCTGCAGCTCTCTGTGGGAGAGTTGGATGGGGAGATCAGAGGTCACAAGGAGATAAAAAAACACAAGAGGGAGACAGAGAGAGAAGGGGAGGAGGTAAACAGAGACAGGGTGAGATAAAGACAGATGAGGGGGACAGAGAGATAGGGAGATGTAGATAAGGAAAAGGAGAGGCAAAGGTGGTGCAGGAGGCAGGCAGAGACCAGAGCCGGTGCCACCCCACTCGGTCGGCTCCTGCTGGGGAGGGGACAGCGCAGGACATCAGGGACCTCGGGCTGCCCAGGCCCCAGAGGAGAATTCATTTTAGAAACAGAAGAGCTTGCATTTCTGTCTCCACACTACTTGGGACCCCTCCTCCCCAGTTTCGGCCGGCACATCGCGGTAAACTCTACTGCAGTGGGATTTCCACCTGCACAATTGCCAAGTGCCACCAGAATAGCCACATCAAGGACTGCAGAAGCCTGTCAGCCCCTGGAGAAACCAAAGGCTGGCAGATGCCCGAGCTGAGCACCTTGTTGGGGCTTGGGAACGCTTCCCTGTCGTCTCAGCACACTGTGCCTCAGCATTTTTATTTCAAAATGTCAATCTAGCTTCTGCTCAATTCAGAAAGTGTGACGGCCTTGGCCAGCACCAGCTCTACATATCCAACAAAGAGCGAATGTGACTTAATCAGAGAGCCACTAAGGCACCCAGATGGTCCAGAGGGCCAGGGAGAGGTGAGTGCCAGGGAGCCTTGAAGGGAGCAGGCCCAGCCCTGGGGATCAAAGGCCTCCGGTTCCAGCCCAAGGCCGCCGGCTTCTTCAGGCATCATCCCCTTCCGCCCCATTCCTGTCACTTCCTCGTCCCCACCTGCGGTCCAGGGCAAGCTCCCAGGCACTACCGTACCTCAGCAGGCAGGAAGAGGCGAAAGCAGTCTCCCAGGAAGAGGCGGGAAGAGCCTGGTGAGGCTGCAGACAGAAGAGCAAATTCTCCAGGGAGAACAGCCTGAGGGACATCAGGGAGGGGTGTAGCCTGCGGGGTAGGACGGTGGGCTGCGCTAGGGGTTAGAGGAGAGAGCACTGGGCCTGGCTTAGTGGGGACTGTCTCTTGCAGCAGGTCTTTGAGCCACCACTGTGGCTGTCAGTGCAGAGGGAAAAGCAAGCACACATCAGTTTGGTCACAAGGCAGCAGGCCACACGGAAGGGAGGAAGACCTCAGAGCAGCGTTCAAATGTGCGTGCATTAGAATGGCAGAGTGGGTGAGGATGCCACCAGAAACGCAGGCCCATGCGTCACAGTTTGCGGAACACTGAAGGGGACTTGGATCCCAGGTCTGAGGCTGTGCCACACCCCAAGGGGTGCTAGGAGTAGGTGTGAGCGGACAGGCACTCAGCCTTGTGTTACATGGAGGTGACAGGATGCTGCAGGTTGGGGACAGCAGTGTGCACAGGCTGGAAGGACCAATGTCTGGGCTCTGCTTAAAAGAAACACCTGATGGTGGGGTGCGGAGTATGCGGAAGTACCAAGTTCAAGCCTGGATCAGTGGAAAACGTAGAAGGCCTCACAGGCCAGGAATTTGGAAAAGACAGTGATGAGGTGAGCGGCAACTGCTGTGAACCAACACTAGGAGTTTCACACACCTCACACAGCTCACACA